>OY757010.1:180899299-181092029 GCA_963580285.1 Lucinisca nassula
TGACATATATATAGATAGTGCCGGTTTTGAGGTAATCTGTTAAAAACCCTCACAAATCACCTCTTCAACCAGCACTATCTATATATAAACACATCTTACCACATATATATTTTACCGTAGTATATATATACTACGGTAATACTGCAGAACAACAACTAACTCTGTCTGTTGAAACAATCGATTGAAGATTACGCTGTAATCGGTGATATATTTGTCTATACATATATATCAAAGACAATTACACGTAATCCATTTTTTATTGATGATTACGCGTAATCCATTTTTTTGGAGACTATAAGAACATACAAAAAAAAAAAAAAAAAAATTATGAGGTTACATAATATTGTGCTGGTGTGGCATAATTGGAACAGCCAATATACCACAATTTTCCAACGACGATACAAACTATGTCGCCGACTTGAGCATAAAAAAAAATTAAATTATCATCCTCAACACTCTATCATACTCAATCTTGCAATTTCCTGCTTAAAAGGTTTTATAGAGTTAAAATATCTCTGTTTTTCTCTAAAATTCTTTCCACCACACTTATCACAGATTTGATATTTTGCTGTAGTACCTTTACCACATTGTAAACATTTCACTACTTTACTTTTGTTATGTTTTATAATAAAATTATGAGCCTTGCAGTATATAGAATGCTTTACTGATTTGTTTTTACATGGTTTATTTGAACCTAACGGCAACATAGCACATATATTTTGCATCTTTGCTTTTTTCTATATCCATTTTTATTATTATATTTAAAAATTTTTTTTTATAGTTTAAAAGAAAACAAAAAAATGAGTTCTGTAGAGAGACTAATACAATTGCATAGTGAAGGAAGAATTAGTGATGAGGCTTTAGACAAGGGTCTTAAATCCTTAGATATTGAGAAACAGAAGAGTGATGCACTACAACAAACTTCTACATTGGAAAATCTGCGTAAAAGACGTAGAGATAAAAAGATAAGAAAACGACAGCAACAAAATGCTGTTAAAACAAGTGAAAAAATTAATGATGAAGATACTAAAGAGAAAAATGTTCTGAAACTGGTTGATAAACCATTATGCAATTACTTCAAAGCGTATGAAATAGATGCTCATAAATATAAAGACCCAAATATTTTGTTTAATGATAAAAAATCTGTCATTATAGATAAAATTAATGAAAACATTAAAGAATACAATGGTATTAAATTTTCAATTGGGTTATCTATAAAGTTTTTTAAAGATGAACTTAATGGTGAAAGAAAAGAAGTTACCGGTGCATCACACGGAGAACAATGTGCAGTTCTTGATGGAAATAATTTAGATGAAAACTATAACAAACAAACAACTTATATACAAACATGGATTGAAAAATTCACAAATACCGCAACGGGTTTAGAAATTGACCATTGTATCAAACTTTATCTTAATATAGCAAAATATGAACCACTCAAAGGTTCTTCGTATATTTCTCTTCCAAGTGCAATAGCAAATAAAAAAGCAATAATTAATTTATCAAATGATGATGATAGATGTTTAGAATGGCATATACTTGCTTCTAAATACCCAAACAAAAACAATCCAAGTAAGTTATCAAGTTATCGTAAATATTTAGGCACATTAAATATGGAAGGAATAGACTTTCCCACACCAATCTCACAAATACCAAAAGTTGAGAAACAAAACAATATAGCAATCAATGTTTATGGATACACATTAACAAAAAAGACAGAGAAACTTACTATATTTCCATATCATATTTCAAATCAACCAAATGAAAAAGAACGAATTAATCTGCTTTTGATAACTGAAGATGTTGAAGAGGAAATTGATGATAGTGAAGAAGAAATGATAGATGAAGATTATAATCCTGATGACTATCCTCCTGATGAGTCAAAAACAAAATATCACTACTGTTTTATTAAAAACCTTAATAGATTACTTTACAATCAGAACAATAAACACAAACATAAAACACATTTCTGTGATAGATGTCTTTATGGTTTTACAAGAGAAGACCTACTAATCAAACATAAAGAAGACTGTGAAGGCATAAATAAATCTCCAATGCGAATAGAAATGCCATCAAAAGGTCTTATCAAGTTTAAAAACCATCAAAATCAAATGCCCGTTCCATATGTTATCTATGCTGACTTTGAAGCACAAATCAAACCCAAATCACAACAAAAAGGAGATAAATCAGAAATAACAAGCGAACACGAAGCGTGTGGATTTGGATATCAAGTTGTTAGATATGATGGTAAAGCAGACAAACCAGTAATATACAGAGGTGAAGATGTTGCAGAGGTTTTTCTAAATCATTTAAAATGTGAAGTGAATAACATCAACAACATCTTTAGACATCCTAAACCATTAATAATGCCAACAGAACAGAACATACAAGATTATGAAAATGCTACTCATTGTTGGATATGTGAAAAAGAAATTAATAATGAAAAGAATCCAAAAGTAAAAGACCACTGTCATTTCACTGGAGAATACAGAGGACCAGCACACAAATCCTGTAATCTCAAACTTGCAATCAAACCAAATAAAACCAAAATTCCAGTTATCTTCCACAACTTAAAAGGTTATGATAGCCATCTAATAATGCAGAAAATACACAAAGCAAGTGGAAACATTACTTGTATTGCAAATAATTCAGAGAAATTCATCTCATTCAGTATTGGACAACTGAAATTCTTAGACAGTTTTCAATTTATGGCTTCCTCTCTTCAAAAGTTGGTAGATGGAGCAATTGGTGTAAAGACAGAATGTGAAAAATGTAAAGGTACAGAAGAAATAAACATCAATGAAAATTGGTTATTAACAGCAAAATGTAAAAAATGTCACAATACAAGATATAAAAAACTCAACAAATCAGACTTACCATTAACTGTAAAACATACAACTAACTCACATCTTCTTGCTCGTAAAGGTATCTATCCATATGAATACATTGATAGTTTTGATAGATTTGATGAAACACAACTACCACCCATAGACAAATTCTACAGCAGTCTTACAGATGAAAGTATCAAACAAAAAGACTATGAACACGCTCAAAAAGTATGGAAACAATTTAACTGTAAAATATTAGGTGATTATCATGACTTATACCTCAAAACAGATGTTCTCTTACTTGCAGATGTTTTTCAAAAGTTTAGAGAAACCTGTATGAATAACTATAAACTTGACCCTCTACATTACTACACTGCACCTGGTCTATCTTGGGATGCTCTTCTAAAATACACAGAAATAGAATTACAACTTCTATCAGATTTGGATATGCATCTTTTCATTGAAAAAGGAATGAGAGGTGGAATAAGTATGGTTTCTAAAAGACACGCAAAAGCAAACAATAAATATGTAGCAGATTATAATCCAAATGAAGAAGACAATTACATAATGTATTTAGATGAAAATAATTTATATGGTCATTCAATGAGCCAACCACTTCCATTTGGTGGTTTCAAATGGATAACTAATAAAGATTTAATAGATGGAAAACTTCCAAAATTACAAAAAGGTAGAGGAAGAATATATGAAGTAGATTTAGAATACCCCAAACATTTACATAAACTACATAATGACTATCCACTTGCACCTGAAAAATTAGCAATTAAAAAAGAATGGTTATCAGACTATCAAAATGAACTAATTGAAAATAGTATGTTAAAAACAGAAAAACTTGTCCCCAATCTAATGGATAAGAAGAAATATGTAGTACATTACAAAAACTTAAGACTATACAAACAACTTGGTATGAAAATAACAAAAATACACAGAATATTAGAATTTGATGAGAAACCTTGGATGGAACCTTACATAAGTCTGAATACAGAATTACGTAAAAAAGCAAAGACTACATTTGAAAAAGATTTCTTTAAACTTATGAACAACTCAGTATTTGGCAAAACAATGGAAAACATACGTAAAAGAGTTGATATTAAATTAGTCAAAACAGATGGCAGTGAAAATGAAAAAATCCGCAAGATAATAGCCAAACCAAACTTCAATCGTAGAATAAAGTTCTCTAATGAGTTATCTGCCATTCAAGTGAATAAAACAAGATTAACTCTCAATAAACCAATATATGTTGGCTTCTGTGTTTTAGATTTATCAAAACATCTTATGTATGATTGGTATTATAATACATTGAAAAAGAAGTATGGTAATAACTGCACCTTGTTATACACCGACACAGACAGTTTATTAGTAGATATCAAAACCAAAGATGCTTACAAAGATATGTCTGAAATGAAAGATGAATACGATTTCTCTGATTATCCAAAAGAACATCCACTATACGATGAAACAAACAAGAAGGTCATAGGTAAGATGAAGGATGAATGTGCTGGTGTTCCAATATCAGAATATATTGGTCTTCGTCCTAAACTATATTCAGTATTAAGAGCAGATGAACAAGTCATCAAAAAAGCGAAAGGAACAAAAAAATATGTAATCAAAAAACAAATCAATTTTGAAAACTACAGAGATGCATTATTCAACAAAAAGAAATACACACACTCAATGAACATGCTACGCTCAATGCATCACAACATATATGGATTAAAAGTAAATAAGACTTCACTTTCTCCTTTAGACACAAAAAGATACATAACTGACGATGGCATTACGACATACGCGTATGGGTATCAGCCGGAACAATAAGTAATTCCTCTTTGACAAACCCTCTCTTAGGTGCAGGAGATTTCAAATAATAAACTCTTATTCCCTGCGTTATAATATGATAGTCAATCTTATGAATATCAACAGACCATACTGGGTCAGTAGCCCTTCTCTTTCCACCACCTTCTAATTCTCCAGGTTGATACAAATATCTAACATTTACATAAGGACAAATTTCAGCATCAACTTTTCTTGTTATAATTGGAGGAGGTTTTTTCGTCTCCTTATTTAATGCTTTAATAACATCAGATAATCTCTTAACCCATTCTCTGTTTCTTTTTTTAGTATCAATCTCTTTAGCATACTGATAACCAAACAATCTTTCTGCTAAGGTTCTATTAAATCTTTCTACTATTCCTTGGTCTCTGTGTATTTCTTTTCTACCTCTTCTTATTTTGGTATTATGCTTTTCCATCAAAGTTGAAACGGAACTCATAAATTCTCTACCAGGATCAACTTGCAATAGTTTAGGATACTTCAAATGTCTTTTATAAATCTTCTCAAAAGCATTTGCAACTTCTTTACTATCTTTCGACGTCAAACCTTCGGCTTCTTTATATCTTGTTCCAATATCAACCACTGTCAATGCATACTTGTATGTCTTCCTACCAATAGTATCGTGAGGTAAAAACAACAAATCAGCTTGATGAACTTCATTCTCTGCAGACACATCAAATTTAGGTCTTATTATTCTCTTAGGTGCAGGTAAATATATTTGCCATACTGCTTGTTTCTTTAAGAACTCTAATGCTTGTTTCTGACTAACCTTTGCTTCTTTTGCTAACTTACCAACAGCTGAGTGTCCTTTCCAGAAACCTTTTGGACTATAGTATATCTTCTCCATTTATTTTTATTTAAGAAAAAATATTTATATATAAAAAGATGTCAAAGAACGCACAAACGCAAAATATAGCACAATTGCTTGATGATGACTATACACCTACAAAAGAAGAGTTTGAAGAGCTGTTAAAGGAACAAAGTCAATTTGACACAAAGAAATGGACTGATTTAGAAATCAACAACATTTATACAATCACTGACTACAGAGAAATTAACACAGAAAATGGTGTGAGTGTAATTTTAACTCTCAAAGACAATGGTGAAGTATGGAGTCCTGCACATCTCACAAAGAAGATAGAAGGTAAAGAACCACCATTTTATGTAAGACCACTTGGTTTGAAACCATGTAAGAATAATAAAAAAAATAAATATCATGCTTATGATTTAGTTTTTCCAAAGAAAGATTATGTCAAAAAATATTTTTTTTTTTTACCTACATCAACTTCCAAGCAACAAATCCTGTCAATGCCATACCACCAACAACAAATGCAATCTCTCTATTTTTCTGGTCTTCTGATGGAGTGTAAAAATCACTCAATGTAGGTTTTGGTGGTAATGGTGTGGATAAATTATCTGGCAATTGTTTTCCTGTAATATAATAATATTGTTTCATAGCAGTGTCAGCATCACTGAACTCATCCACAGCATGATGTTCCTTCTTCAGTTGCTCATTAATAAAATCCAATCTTTGTGTTCTCTTCTCATTCCATGCAGTTGTTGCTGATTCTAATTGTTCCATCGCCTTATCATGTCTTTTTCTCTCTTCATCACTATTACTACCCATATGTGAAAATAAATAATTACTACCTGAAAAGGCTAAGGCGTTTGTAATTGCTCCTCCAACCATTAATGCTACTGCACTTGCCATTTTTATATAATGAAAAAAAAAAATATTAAAATTACTTCATAATATCTGCAGGAATAATACCTTGCTTAACAAGCATATCCTTTGTTGCCATTGCAAGTAATATATCAATGGACAACATACCAATATCTGTCATATTAAAATCTACTTTTGGTGCTGGTCTTTTCAATAGTTTTCTACCTAATTCTGAATATCCAACAGTTAATACAGTTTCCACTCCAGCATGATATAACATGTTTGCAATTTGTTTTCCGTCTATTGAGGTTGTCATTTTTTTTAATGAGAATATTATTTTTTTAAATTAATTAAATTCAAATGGGTCAATTTCTTTTTGTTGTATAATAGGTGCAGGTTGTTGCATCATAGGTTGTTGTTGTGGTACAACTTGTTTAGACTTGTACATATACAATCCTATTCCAACAACTCCAACTGTTATGCATAATGGTATATAATTTTTGTATATATTTATATTCTGTGAATTTGGAGAGCCGACATCATCATCTTTTGTTATAGATTTTAATTCCATGTTTTCTTTCTTTATAGTTTCAGTCTCCTTTCTTCTTAATTCTGCATTTCTTTTTCTTGCTTCTGCACCTTTCTTACCAGCAACTACTCGTCTTGGGTCTTTTGTTTTAACTTCAGTATCACTCATTTTTTTCTAAGGAGATATTTTCTTTTTTATTAAAATCAATATGTCTTGCTGTTGTTAGCATTGCAGTTAATGGAGCAAGATACATTCCATATCTATAATACAATTCACAACACGAACTTGTCAAAGCGTGATTGATAAAAGGGTCTTCCTCTAAGTCTTGTATCAGTTTAGGTGGATTAACAACATTGAAATACTTTGATACACCCATCACGTATAAGCTAATGAAAGAATTACCCAATGTCTTAGTCATACTTGCTCCCAATCTTGCTTCATATCTGCAGTAAAGTTTGTTTATTTGTTCTGCTGTCATTGTATCAATGTCTGATAGTTGTAAGTCTTTACCAAGATACTGCTTACTACCACCACCAGCAACAATGGCTGATAATCGCTCACGTTTTGTTTCTTGTTCATTATTTTCTGTGCTTTCACATTCAATGTCTTGTAATAATTCTTCAGCATTCATTTTTATTTTATGTAATTTATTTTTTATTTTTAAAAAATAAAACATCGCATATCCGACTATTGATAAGATTGCAGTGTTTGTTATGATTATTGATAAGATTGCAGTGATTGATAATATTTCTAACAGCATTGTTTTTTTAGTATTGCTATTTTACTTAAAACATTGCATAAGCATTACTTAAGATTTGCTACAGCATTGTATAAGCATTACTTAATCATTGCATAAACATTACTTAATCATTGCTAAAAAAATAATCAATCAACCAACCAATAACCAGTAGGCTGGTCAGTCTTCAAAATTAACTTACGATGCTTCTTTTTTTTCAGTTCTTCTTTTATTCTCTGTCGTTCTTCCAAAGTAGGAATAACATCATTCTCTCTTAAACAATTTTCAAAACTATCTCTATCTTTTGTGTAGAACATGCATAGCCATTTTGTTTGTTCTCTTAAATCTTTTAACACAGAATTATATCTCTGCGAAATAACCCACACTGATTGTTCTGCATGCCTACCAGAAAATGCTAATTCTGATAACATATCTTTTTTCTTTGTTAGTTCTTTCGTTGCACTGCAATCATCAATAATGTAGAGAGTAGAATGACCAGCATATTTATTAAAGAACATTCTTAGTAGTTCTTGTAGTTTTTCTTCTCCATTAACAATAGGATTAACAATTGTTATATTTTTTGTTTTAGGTTTCCTGACATCACCAATCCACTCACGATTTTTATAAGCCTTGTTCCATTGAATGGTTGGGCAAAGTATAACAATATGTTTAAATACTTGACGATATTCCTCTTCCAAAAGGTCAAGGACAAACTCTGTTTTCCCGCATCCAGTTTGACCACATATAATAGCACAATGAGGATATTTTGGTAGTTCCATTTTTATTTGTAAAAAAAAAAAAATATTAATAACTGACTTCTTTAAATCTACCATCTTCAAAGTTGATTTGTGCATCTTGTATAACAAACAAATAAAGATTGATTGGTTCATCTACTCCTGCTTCTTTCGTTATTTGTATTGTGATACCTTCTGATGCATTTTCAATTCTTCTTCCAGAACCATGAAGTGTATTATCATCAGTTGAACGTAAATCCAACCATAAAGCATACCTGTTCGTTAGATATTTTTCTATTGTTGTATCAGTAAAATATAAATCTTTAACGACCATACTTGTTTCTTTGTTTCTTTTTGAATTCAAAGCAAAGAATTTATTTATTTCGTCCCAGTGTTGGTGGGACTTCATTCCTTGACTATACAATTGATTCGGAATCCCTTCTATTGTCATTTCCACTTTTGTAATTTCTGGATTATAATATTCTTCTGTGCTGGCCCTTTCAGGATCTTCGAATAGCATAAGAATTCCTTTCATACTTCTTGCAGGAACATTTAGATTGATATTCCATAGTGTATCAGATTTGTTTTTAGTTATTTTTCTGTGTCTTAGTATTCTGTCATACAAAATAACCATTTTACCATCAACTTGCTGTCTTATTTGTCTTGCTAATTCAGTATCAGAAACAATATCAAATTCCAAACAAATATTTTTGATTGTATAAGTTGAAGTTGCATCGCCTGATTTAATTACTTTATTATAATCATTGAATGTAAGTTCATATTCAAGTCTATCTCCTAATCCTGCTTGATAAAATGGCATATGGGTTTCCAATAATTCAAAATCAAGTGGGATGCAAAACCTGTTTCCATATGCTTTTGCGATGGCTTGATCTTCTTTATCTGCTGTTGCGTTTCCTGCACCCACTCTATGTCTCAACATGTTCTCTTTGCCAACGCCTTGATATACCATATTTACACGTTCTGTAATAGTCTTCCATAAATCAATATAACAATGATAGATGTCACTATCGTCAATGGACATAACTTCATTTCCACTTATTCTAATTGTTGTTTTCTTAATTATTGCTCTTCCTATGTTTTGAAATATAGTTGCATTTGCATCTTTAGAGGTTAGTTCAATTTCAAATGCTAATCTGACTGTTCCGGGAACAATAACATCATTACTACTTAGATTAGGAAATCTCACTAATAATTGTTGATTTTGGTCAATAGTTGAAGGGTTATTTGTTATTACTACACTTTGACGGATACCTCTCACACCTCGTGGTTCTCTTAATTTTCTGTAAGGGTTTAGTTTATCTCCGTAAGCTGACATTTTTTTAAAAGATAAAAAAATATTTTTAAATAATAAATAAATAATGGCTGAATATGAAAATCCTGAGTATGACAAGGAGGATTATGATGAAGAAGCAGAAACATCTTTTACAGATGAAGAGCAGTTTCAGAGAACATTAAATAGTCAGTTTGCTGGTTTGAATGATTTAACCGGTGATGATTGGAAAACTCTGCGTAATAGCATAGGTCAAAACATGATAGATAGATTTTACGAAAGGAATGAAGAACCTAAACGTAAAATCAAAGGTTTGTCTCTCAAGAAAGATGATATAGGGAGACCAATGTTATATGTTAAAGATGAAGGTGGAAAGAATATTGCATTAACATATTATCGTTCCAATGCACCAGATGAAATAGCAACATTTTTATCATTTAATACTTTGCAAAGGAAATATGGTGTTGATTTTGTTAGGAATGTATTAGGTGTAGATGATTTTAAACCATCTGCTACAAGAATTAAAGAAGGTAGAAAAGCATTCACACAATTACTTCAAACGAGAACTCAAATAACACAAACAGAAGAAGAAATACCTTTACAAGATATATCATCACAAGAACAAACTCAAGAACTATTAAATACAACAGTTGATGTAGAAACTGCTGTGAAAACATTGGAGACATCATTTACTAATGAACAAGAAACACAAACAGATTGGACAAAAAGAGAGATTGATGGAATAGCAAATGCAATGACAACAGTCAAAGAAGAGATAGCAAATGAATTGGCAAAACTGAATGAAACAAATAAAGACTTAGCAAAAGAAAATACAAAATTAGAACAAGCCAAAGCAGACAATGATGAATTTCAAATAGAAAGGATAAGTAGTCGAATCAAAGAGTTAGAAAGTGAGAGAAGTGCAAGATTGGAAGTTATTAATGTTAATAAAGAAAAACTACGTAGTCAGGTAAATAGAATCAAAGAGACTATAAACAAAGTATTAAAAGAAGACACTACATTGGGTGAAAGAATTAGAACATTATTCAGAGAACAAGGCATTACAATTGTTAGTATTTTAACCGCTTTTGGAATGATTATTGGAGTTATTGTTGAGGCTGTTATTCCTACTGGTGGTGGTACTACTTCAACCCCTCCTTCTCCACCAAAAGGTGGTGTTAAAGATTGGGTTAAGAAACAATTATCAAATCTTGGTAAATTACTTTCTACCCTTGCAGGAAAAGTAGCTACTGCATTACCAGGTGTTATTGGTTCTATTGTGTCTTGGTTGTTGTCTTCTGCGGGTAAAGTTGTTGGTTGGTTTGGAGAACATTTATGGGCATTAGTTGTATTGGTTGCTGGATTGTTATATGCATCTGCGAGAGAGTTTATAAGAAAAAAAAGAACTTAATAAATTTCATACATAATTAATAGTCCAATTACTATACTTCCTACTATTAATGCTGTTTTGTTGTCTTCATGTTGTATGGCTTCTTTTTTTTCTGGTAGAGATTGATGAGATTGTGGTAGAGATTTATTTGTTGGTGTGCCTTGTAGAGATTGTGGTAGAGATTTCTTTGTAGTAGATTGGTTAGCAAGTTTGTGATGATTAAACCAATCTGCTATTCTAGCATCGGAGGTACCAGCACCATCAACCCAACTTTTTGACAGATTGTGTTTCTTTGCATAATCAACTGCTTGTTGATGATAATCTGGTAGAGATTTCTTTGTTTGTGTGCCTTGTATAGTTGCAGGTTGTGTAGCAGATGCAACAGGTTTAACATTTACATCACTATTGAAACCAAGTGTTTGATTTTCTGTTGCAATTACAATTTTATTATTATATCCAGCGATAGTACCAACTTGTAAAACCATATCACTGGGAGACATATATAATCCAATACCATAAACAAAATCTACTTTACTTCTTGCATATTTGAGTGTGTTTTGATATCTTTGTATTTGACTTGGTAAATCAACTGGACTATTAATAGCGTCTTCAATGTTAGCAAGAAATTGTTTCTGAGCATCAAATCCTGTGCCTATTTTTAGAATTTCTACACGTGTTTGAGATTGTGCTGCTAATAGTGCCCATACAAACATTCTAATACTTTCGTTAATTCGTTCAATACCTGTTTTTGTTAATCCTTCTGATTTGTCTAATATAAACATTGTCCAGGCGTCACTTATATCTACTGTATGTTCTATTTTATCATTTGGATTAAAGAATGGACCTTCACTTCGATGTTCTTGTCTATATTTTCCACTTGGTTTAAAATATTGTGTGTAACTCCCTAGACCACTGCATTTAGAACTACTTTCTAATTTTTGCCTCCAATCTGTATTAGGTGAAACATTGAATTCATTGCATAACTTTTGATAGACAGCTTTGTCGTATGGATTTTTGTAATAACAAAATGATTCATCTGTTGGTAAAGGTGTTTTAAGTTCTTTCAAAATACGAGCAATACAATAATAAACATGAAATGTATATATTGTTTTAGTTAGTCCTGAAGTGTTTTGCAAATGATCTTGATAACTTACACCACATCCTGCAGTGGCACACCAGACAGCAAAATTTAATTGACATTGCCACCAGTCAAATGATGAATGAAGCCATGTATTCCACGGTTCATTGGTGTGTAATGTTGGATTTTGATAGTTTTGAAATAAGTCGGGAAACGTTACTGGAAAATGGTCATCTTTATTAACATAAATCGTTTGTTTTATAAGTTCAATATTCTTTTCGGTATATTTAGTATTGGGGTTATATGATGCATTGGGATTGTACTTGAATTCTTTAGGTATCATTTTTATTATTGATTATATATAAAAAATAAAAATGTATCATACAATTTCGAATATTGACAAGACAATAAACTTGCAACAATACATTGATAACAGAGATGGGAATAAACGTATTGGTTTGAAATCTATAACATATGGTGTTGGATGGTATAATGTTGTTGATGAATATTTGCAGAAGACTAAAGAGAGACCTCATAAGATTATAGATGGTTATTATAGTTTCCAACAAATAGCAGATTTATTTCAAAGTAATAATATTACATTATCTGTAAATGAAACAAATGGAATTGCTTCTTTAATTACACCGGATGAATTGAAGATAAGCAAGGGCTTAAAACAAATGTTGGGGTTTGGAAATAAGCGAAAGTTTGCTGTTAATGAAACTCATTATGGTGAGAGAGCTGTAGATTTTGCTGTTTATAAATCATTGTATGTTCATTTGGAACAGATTAATACTTCAAATAATTATTTAGATGGTATGCCGAGTACTGTGTTGGCTGTTGTTCCAGTGGAAAATAAAGAGTTTGGAGAGATAACAACAGTGAGATTTGAGCATCCAGAATATAAGTGTTTGGTGAATGATGCTATAGCAGAATTGAAATTAGACATCAGGGATGAAAATAACAACAAGGTAATTAATCATCTACCAATTAATTGCGTTTTGGAAATTATATAATTATAATAAAAAAATGAGTATATTTGGTGCTAAGAGAAAACACGTAGATGCATTGGGGCTGAAACAAGAAATATTTAATATGAGAAGTCAAGCATTTACACAAATAAATACATTGAATGATAGACATACAGGACTTCAAGATAGATTTCGGGATATGTATGTCAATCATCGATTATTATATAATAAGGTTGATAATATGTCAGACAGAAAATTGATAAGCATTTGTGCGGAGAGTAAAGGTTCCTTACAGAAGAATGAAGTGTTTGGCTTTGGAAATGGTGGTAGAGAAGTAGGTGTTGGATATGTGATGAACTTTCCTGGCCAGATAATAGGTGTTGGACTGTCGAGTAAAAGAACAAAAGGCGATGTGTCTGTGGCGATTGCAATTAATGGAAATCCACAAGCAGGATATGATATATCATTGAATAATATTTTAAGAAAACACGATAACTTTGCTACACCGTTAAAGGTTGAGGCTGGTGATGCAATTGCTTTTGTTTGTCAGACTAATAATGCTACATGTGTTAATACTGTGGCTTCGATGATAATTGAATTATTTATTGAATAAAAAAATATATGTTGTCAAGAAAAAAATGAAACAACCTAATGCACCGCTATATCCAGAGTTGCCTATTGAAGATGGGCAAAATTATAGATTACAGAAGATATCTGAGATAGAGAAGACGTTAATTAATGAGAGAGATGTGAGAAAAGCATTATACAAAAAATACAAACGTGGAATAAATATTACTGATGGAGTTGATACTGGTTTGATATCAACAAGTGTTATTTTGGCAGGTGTTGGATTAACTGTTCCAATTATGTTGCCTTTAGAGATTGGTGCTGTTGTGTGTGGGAGTTTGGGTGTGTGTGTTAAACTAATTAGGCGTAAAATGACTTCAAAAGCACAGAAACATTATGAGATTAAAACTATTGCTGATAGTAAGTTGAATAGTATAAAGGATTTGATTTCTAAGGCTTTGACAGACAGACAGATATCTGAGAATGAATTTAAACTTGTGTTGGATGAGTTGGACAAATATAATAAACTCAAAGACAATATACATTCAAAACAAACAGGATTGAGTGAAAGTGAGAGAAAGAAACTTATTGAGGAAGGTAAGGCTCAAGCGAAGAATGAAATGAAAAAAAAGATAGAAAATGCTTGATTTTATTCAATAAAATCACAATAGTAAATGACCCACCACCAAAATATGAAAGTTAATATTTTTTTTTTTTGCTTCACTTCCGACCTACAATGTTATAAGAATGTGCATTTTGTATGTTGAAACATATGTACAAAGTTTGGTGGTAATTAGTTGAACCAATGTTATTTTACAACAATTCAAAGACTTGCAGGAAATTCCAAAATGATGCTAGAACTTTGAAATTTTGTGATAATATGTATATATGCAACCCAAATACATATGCAAAATTTGAGACTAATCGGTTGATGGGATTCCACTTTTAGGAAGACTCAAAGACTTTCTGAAATTCCAAAAGTTGTCATAGGAACTTGGAATTTTAATATGTTATACAGCCTTAAAGTCTTGTTATATGTGCAAAATCTGGTGGTCATTGGATTATGTAAAGGCACTTTCAGGAGGGGTTAAAGTTTTTGCCCCAAAGTGGAATTTTCAAAATTCTTTTTAATATGTTTCTATATAGTGTCTATCCGCGACTTTTATCGGAGCAGATTTTGGATATTACTTTTAATTATTTGTTGTTCTCTACGAGTTGCTTAGTAACCTTTCTTAATTAAACCGATTACAGTGTTATCAGGATTTTTTTGTATTTTTTTCTTTTTTTTTTAACCCATTTTTATCGCTTAGAAACGCTTTTTATTGAAACCGATTACGCTGTCATCATTTTTATTCAATGTTCCATTATAAAAAGATTTTTATGTCATTACCGGGATTCGAACTCATGCCCCACCATTTACAGTCCAAACCATCTAGACCACTCGGCTATCACGGCTTGTACTAGAATAGTAAGAAATTGAACGTAAATAAATGACTAGTTTTTTGTCCAGTGAATGGTTTTCTAAATACTGAAATAGTCCGTAGGTGATTTCCCTTTTGGACTTTGATGTCCAACTATCAGTGTGGTAAAGATAAATTGACATGTAATAGTCGGTTTATCTGTCTGCTCAAAATACTGCGGTAAAATATATATGTGGTAAGATGTGTTTATATATAGATAGTGCTGGTTGAAGAGGTGATTTGTGAGGGTTTTTAACAGATTACCTCAAAACCGGCACTATCTATATATATAAAGGATTAGACAGTGTTTGATTTAAAAGATACATTTTGTCAACACTAGGCATGGAAAGGAAATTGTGTAACTTTGTTATTTCTGGTCCAATTTTCATGAAATTTTCACCAAAATAAAGGGCTTTTAATGTACTGTTTAAAAAAGGGCATGGCGCCATGAAAAAGGGGCATGGCGCGGTGCCATGCTAAAATTGGCTGGGGGAAACTCTATGGGCGTGTGCTAATCCTTTTCCCTGCATAAGGCTTGGAAAAAAAAATAGGGCGAAACTATCCACCAAATCAGGGCGAAACAACTCCAGCCGAAAAAACCCATGAGCGAAACTACTCGCGGGCAAAACAACCCGTGACCGTTGAAAGGCTGTGGAACCTTGCATGTAGGGTTCTTTCACCGGTGTGCGCCAAATACCTGCACAATAGTCCTCTTAACAGGGTTGCTGCAGTATAAATAGATAGATAGATATAATCACAATAATATAAAATTTAATTCTGAAATAAAATTAAATTTTTAGACCATACCCCACCCACCTATTGGGAATGTAAGAACTAGTGCTAAAAGTAATTTTCTGCAATGTTTTCAACACCACGATTTAACTTCATATAAAATAACATGAAACATACCATTATCTAATCAGTATGTCTGCTTTTATCTCAATAAACTATTGAACAGCGAAAGGAACTCCGAATTTATTTTTTATTCAGCACAAACGCCCTTTTGTTTTGACAGTTCGAGTGTTTCCGGTATTTTTCACAAAGGTGTGACGAGTCACCGAAACTGGACAGCTAGACAGAACTGTAACTGGTCACCGAAACTCAAACTCAAACACCTGGTCAAATGACATTCATACACAAGGACCTGTGATATGGGAAGTTAGTCCTTAGCTCTAACCAAAGAGGTAAACTTAGTTACACAGTCATCAGCACCTTCAGCTGTCTAAAAAATAGAAACGTGAAGGGCATTCCAATCTCTAATGGTCCGGGGGAAGAACGATGTCAGTTCTTGCAGAAAGGGTCTGAAAAGCCAATGAATGGTGATTTCTACAGTGCCTAGCTGGGGGAACAAGGCAGCACCTTTTAGACCTTTGTATAAAAGGATGAGCCTACTGTCTTCCCTCCTTTTCTTGAGAGACTCCCATTTTAATTTTCCAAGTATTCCAGTCATGCCTCCAGTTTCAACGCAGTAATTGCCTGTTACAAATCAAGCAGATGTATTCTGAACTTTTTCAATTTCTTCGTTAAGGACCACTCCACTTGGGTCCCAGATACAACTACCATATTCCAAGATTGGGCGAACAAGACCTTTATATGCTGCCTGTTTTACATCCTGTGGGCACTGATAAAGATTTCGCCTCTATTTGCCTTAGTACACATGTTGCCAATATGAGCATTCCATCTCAAGTTATGTGTGATTGTCACACCAAGGTACTTAATGGTGTCCACATTCTCGAGGACCGTTCCCTCTAAGGTGAAAGAAGCTTCAATTTTATTAAATCTCTTACTAGTTATCTGCAAAATGTTGCATTTAACTGGCTGGCATCTCATGCCCCTTTTCGGGCCCAACATCCTTATCTATTTAGGTCATTCTGAAGATTCAGTGAGTCATCTGTATCTCTTATTTCCCGGTAGCAAACACAGTCGTCTGCGAACAGTCTTATTTTTTAGTCAATGTGAGTGGAAATATCATTGATGTACAGGGAGAACAAGAGTGGACCAAGAACAGTCCCTTGTGGGACTCCAGACAAAACTGGAGCCCACTCTGAAGATTCACCATTAACAACAACGCTCTGTTTTCTGTAGCAAAGAAAAGGATCTATCCATTTGAGAGTCTTCCCTCCAATTCCGTAACCAAATAACTTAGATTTAAATAGTTCATGAGGTGGGTGTCAAACGCCTTCTCGAAGTCCAGGATAAATGTGTCCACCTGTCCCCCTTTGTCCAAGTTTTTTACCCAGGTATTAATAACTGTGCTCAGCTGAGTTTCACAACTATGCCTTTTCCTAAATGCATTTGTCTGTCTGACAAAAGTTTCTGTTCATCCAAGTGGGCCATGATGTTCGAGCAGACTATATATATGTTCAAGCAATTTACACAGAACACAAGTCAGAGACACAAGGCCATAATCACGGGCAAGAGCCCTATCTCGTTTTTTGAAGAGTGGACAAATGTTCGCTAGGAGCCATTATTTTGGGATTTCACCTGTATCAAGGGACTGTTGAAACTGATGTGCAAAAACTGGACCAAACTGGACACTTCTTTAAGTGAAGAAGAATATTGTCCAGGACGGCTCAGATTCAGTACTTTCATCTTCTTCTTCACTTAAACCACTCGGCCAATTGAAACCAAATTACATATGGAGCCTCTATTGAATGGGGGAACGAAAGTTTGTTCGTGAGGATGGGGCCACATGATCAATATGGCAGCCATGCCCATATATGGTAAAAACCTTTAAAAATCGTCTTCTCAAGAACCGAACGGCCGATGATCTTGAAACTTGGTATGCAGCATCGGGGACTCGGGCCCAACCAAGTTTGTTTAAATTATGACCTTCGGTTGACCTTGACCTGTTTTACGCCAAGGTCAAATTTGGTCACTTTGACATTTGTATGGAAAAAAGGCAAAACAGTGGATTTTTCTGATTGCATGGTAGCTAGTGGCATCAGAAATGGTATTTGCAATCAGCTGAATGGGAGTTTATAAGATCCAAAGGTCAAGGTAACTTCCCGACCTTTGTCCAGGACGGCTCAGATTCAGTATTTTCATCTTCTTCACTTAAACTACCCGGCCAATTGAAACCAAATTACATGTGGAGCCTCTATGGAATGGGGGAACGAAAGTTTGTTTGTGAGGACTGGGTCACATGACCAGTATGGCCCTCATGCCCATATATGGTAAAAGCCTTTAAAAATCTTCTTCCCAAGAACCGAACGGCCGATCATCTTGAAACTTGGTATGCAGCATCGGGGACTCGGGCCCAACCAAGTTTGTTTAAATTATGACCTTCGGTTGACCTTGACCTGTTTTACGCCAAGGTCAAATTTGGTCACTTTGACATTTGTATGGAAAAAAGGCAAAACAGTGGATTTTTCTGATTGCATGGTAGCTAGTGGCATCAGAAATGGTATTTGCAATCAGCTGAATGGGAGTTTATAAGATCCAAAGGTCAAGGTAATTTCCCGACCTTTGTCCAGGACGGCTCAGATTCAGTATTTTCATCTTCTTCACTTAAACTACCCGGCCAATTGAAACCAAATTACATGTGGAGCCTCTATGGAATGGGGGAACGAAAGTTTGTTTGTGAGGACTGGGTCACATGACCAGTATGGCCCTCATGCCCATATATGGTAAAAACCTTTAAAAATCTTCTTCTCAAGAACCGAATAGCCGATCATCTTGAAACTTGGTATGCAGCATCGGGGACTCGGGCCCTACCAAGTTTGTTACAATTATGACCTTTGGTTTACCTTGACCTGTTTTACATCAAGGTCAAATTTGGTCACTTAGACATTTGTATGGAAAAAAAGCAAAACAGTGGATTTTCTGATTACATGGTAGCTAGTGGCATCAGAAATGGTATTTGGAATCAGCTGAATGGAAGTTTATAAGGTCCAAAGGTCAGGTCATTTACCGACCTTTGTCCAGGACGCCTCAGATTCAGTATTTTCATCTTCTTCTTCACTTAAACTACTTGGCGAATTGAAACCAAATTACATGTGGAGCCTCTATGGAATGGGGGAACGAAAGTTTGTTTGTGAGGACGGGTCACATGACCGATATGGCCACATGCCCATATATGGTAAAAACATTTAAAAGTCTTCTTCTCAAGAACCGAATAGCCGTAGTAGTATATAGAGTGGGGGTTCTGGGACTAAGGTGAGAATACCCTCCTCCCTAGAGGCCCTATTTGGCAAATCTCGGCTCCTAGGCCTTGTTTGGCTACATGCCGCGGATCGCACCCTTCACCAGTATTCAAATAGGGACTGCGATTCGCGACACACCAGGTCGCTGTGAGAACACCCTCCCCCTAGAGACCCTATTTGGCAAATCTCGGTTCCTAGGCCATGTTTGGCTCCATACCGCGAGGGACAGGGTAGGGACATCCCGCATGCACATACAGGTAGGGACACCCAGCATGCACCATCCCCTATAGGCCCTATTTGGCAAATCTCGGCTCCTAGGCCATACCGCGAGGGACAGGGTAGGGACACCCCGCATGCACACACAGGTAGGGACACCCAACATGTACACAGATAGGGACAGGGTAGGGACACCCAAAATACACACACCAGAACACAGATAGGGACACCCAGTATGCACACACAGATAGGAACAGAGTAGGGTCACCCGACACGCACGCACCAGCTAGGGACAGGATAGGGACACCGAACTAGAGAAGTGGGGACACAAAGCATTGCAATGCCTGGGAAAACACAGCTGTCCGCAGAAGCCATTCGGCACATCGCTTCGGGCGAGATTGGGATACGGGCAGCGAAGTCGAGACATGGGATAGGCAAACAACGGGTTCTCCGTATTCGGCAAGGCTTGGAGAACGAGGAAGCCAAGGACGAGGCACGGAGGCAAGTGGAGGCCGAGAACGCAAAACTGCGAGAAGACTTTGCGAAGCTGGAGGTCGAGAACGCAAAACTGCAAGAAGACCTTGCGAGCTCGGCCCTCCTGCAGGGAAGGACGAAGCGCCGAAATAAGGGGAAGAGGGTATCGCACACGACGACGGGCATGGCAACAGGCTAGCAACAGCACGTGGGGGGTAGGTGGAAACACCAATTAGATAGTGGGAACAATGAGAACATCCACAAGGAACACATCGATCCAGGGGACAAACCATGCCAGCAGGAAACAAAATCCCACCCGAGGCCTTCGAGGAGATATGTTGGGGCAAGCTGGGATTCCGAGAGGCAAGGAGGATCTATGGAATCGGCCACGCACGATACAAGAAGATCCAACAAAGGGTGGAAACCCCACCTTCTGTCGTGCCTCCCCCCATCGCCTTTCGGAAAAGGGGGACAGGACACCAGTGGCGATTTCTCGAGGTCTTGCACGCTCTATTCCAGGGTCGCCCAGACCTCTTTCTATCCCACGAAGAATACAAGGTCATGGTGGGGGTGCCGAAAACGGCAGATACATTCTACACTTTTGTCCATCTACGGAACTTCCCTCAACAGCTCCGCGAACTCTACAGACTCCAATACCACCACGCACTCGCCTTTGGATATGTACAAGACATCGTGGACATGCGAGTGCACACAAGGGGCAAGAGCGGCTTTGTAGCATTTGAACGGCTTCTGGTAGAAGAATACGAACGGTTTCCACCCGGCAAAAACCGCGTATCGGCGCATGCTTGCCGATGTGGCTCCGAAGACCATGGCAAAAAGTGCATACTAGAAGGGCCTGCAAAGCAAGAGACTCTCCGCAGAACAGAAGAGGGCCAAGAGACTCTCGCGGCCGGCGGAAACCAAGCTGGCCAAGAGACTCTCGAGGCTGGTAGAACATAAGAGGGCCAAGAGACCAAAGAGGTTGGCGGAACACAAGAGGGCCAAGAGACTCTCGAGGCCGGCGAAACACCAGAGGCCAAAGAAGCTGGTGGAACACAAGAGGACCGCTTGGTGCTCCCAAAAAAGCTTCTCCACGGCCACGCGGTGTGGAATATCAAAACTCCGACGACATGTGTTTCTACTGGACGACCCGAGTCGCAATAAAACTGCGAACACTCCAGGAAGCCTGCCAATGTGGTAGAGGAGAAGACTGCATTTGGCAGCGAATATAGATACACCAGCAACGCGCAAAGCGAAAAGAATTCCGCACTAGCCTCCCGAGCGGGGCTACTAGTGTGGAACTGTTTTCCGCAGGCCTCTATTCCATATAGAAAGGATCGCTGGCACTGGGGCAGGCACATCGGGGGAATCAGTAGGCATATCGATGGAAACGGTCGAGGTATCGGAGGGGAGAGGTCGGATGTCAAGGATTGGGGAATATCTCTTCCAGATTGCTGGTAGTGGAAATCCTATCTTCCATGCAGACCAGCAGGACCTCTAGCCTCCGACTGGATAGGTGGATCCTGCTGGGGTTTTCGAAGATACTTGGGGGGTCTTCGACTATTCCATGTAGAAGGGATTCCCAACCGGCGGTGGCTTCTGTGCTAGTTGTTTCGGAGGAACGGCCGACGGGTTGGTGTTCGGCTGCTTCTTCGCGTGTGGCGGAGCCATGGGCGTACAATGGTTCCAGGTCTTTGCGACCACTGCCCACACCGCGGCAATGGAGATGTATACCCATCCTCGGGTCGTATCCGCCATTTGCTCTATTTTCTCGGGGACCGTCCGGGTATCTTGTTGGGCCTCCTCTGTTTTTTCCTCTATCTCTTCTAGGAAGACATCGAGATCTTCGTCTTCTTCTTTGTCCGTGTTGTCGGCCAACTGGGCCAGCACCTCCTCCAGCAGTCTCGTAGATTGCTGTGCTTGGGACTCGAGTCCCTCCAGCCTTTTGTAGAAGTCTACAACAGTCGGGCGCGGGGCTTGTTGTTGTTCTTTGGCAGAGCCAACGGAAGCAACTCCATTGTAGGGCAAGATGCTTTGTGCCGGCTCCGATATATCTAGTGCAGGATCGTCGCGAGACACACCTTCTATAGTGTGCGCACCCTGTCCCCATATTTTGTCTAGCCTATTTTGCCTTATTTTGTATTTTCGGCGAACTTCGGCTCCCGACAGTAGGCCTTTGGATTTGCGAATATCTTCGATATCGTCGAGCGAAAGATTCGATTTTCCCATTTTGTATCCAACGCAATAGATATATTTCCAAATCGGGACGCGAACAAATCGGAAACATTCCGAGAATTTTGCCAAGCAGTTTCCTCGTTTGCATAGCTGCTATCTTGTTTTGTTTCTGGACTGCTTTTGTTTCCTCGTTTGCTCTACAAATTGCTATTTTTCATTGTTCAAAGGGCAATAACTCCAAAAACAGGCAATCCAGAGTTATGGTTCATGTGCTCTGCACATCTTCTTAGAGTGCTTTGCATTTGTGTGAAGTTTCATGAGTTCCTTAAACATTTTTTTAGTTATGGAGCAGACAAGGTTAAAATAGCCATTTTTCAATGTTCAAAGGGCAATAACTCCAAAAACAGGCAATCAAGAGTTATGGTTCATGCGCTATGAATATTGTCTCACAGTGCTTTACATTTGTGTGAATTTTCATGAAAATACCTCAAACGGTTTTTGATTTATCATGAATAACAGATTTTTTTTAATGTTCCAAGGGCAATAACTCCTAAAGTATGCAATCCAGAGTTATGGTCCATGCGCTCTGCACATCGTCCCGTAGTGCTTTACATTTCTGTGAAGTTTCATGAAAATACTTCAAATGGTTTTTGAGTTACGATAAATAACGGAATTACAGAATTACGGAAGGCAAATCCAGTATAACCCCCATTTTTTCAAAGCAGGACTATAATTACATGATTACTGTGTAGGCTTTCATCCTGCAAACCTTGAGTGTATGTAATGTACAATTGCTTAAGATAGGTTGCTTGATTAATAAATATTGCCACAATGACAGGTGTTACTTTGGTCAATGATTCCAAAGGAAATAAAAACAAACTCATTTACTGCACTTATAGTTCTTTATGCATTGTAGGCAACAATCTGGAGATTGATTATCATCTTTTCTACTGTCATTCTTTACTTCCACTTATTCAAGGAGGGCACTTATCAGAGTGCACTGTACTGGTTAACCATTTATGTATAAGCTTGCCCAGATCTACTGTGTCTGGGTAAACTAACCAGCTCAATATGCCATAAAACAGTATTGACTGGGCTGAAAGCCAAACACACAAATTTATGTAGTTTACTATTTCTTGGCAGGAGCTGCTGACTGTGGTACCTAAGATTCCTCTGTGTGGGTCAATTTGTTATTACCATAATAATCCAAAGTGATGGAACAGACAGGCCTAAGCAAATGGTAAAGATCTCTGATCAGGGTCTCCATCATTTGTCACTCTGTTTCCACCTTTTGGTCTTCTTGCTGGGCTGTGTAACATACTTGTTAACATTTTTGGACAGGGACAGCAAGTCCTCAGGGCGTCCGAATTTTTAGGATTCTACAGTGTGTATAAATCCTGCATTGGAATTGAGGGTGTAGGATGAATATTCATAAACTTGGATGCTGCAAAGCCCCATCTAACAGCAGGTTTTGTACAGACTTGCCAAATGCTTCTTTTGCAGTTTCTTGTTTCTTCTGCAGTTTCTCATCACATGAACATGTCCGTGAAATGAAGACCCCCCTAAACCCCACTATATATAGAGAAAACTGGAGTTACAGGGGTATACATTATTTTTCTTATTTTTGCTCCAAGACATAGGTTGTGAAAAATGCACTATATCGCTCGGGTGTGTTTATGGTAATGTTATGTTAATCTCACCATGCTGAACCCAGATACAGTCAACCCTCTCTATAACAACATTCAATGACTAATCCCAGCAGGCCAAAGTCGCCAGTGCAATGTCAAATCAACCTTGTGACCTTGAGTTGGCATGGTTTACTTATGGTTCTGCACATCAGCTCACTGTGGGGTATATTTCATAAAAGTGTAACTAGAAATGCGTCCATAGGACACGGATGCCCCCGCCTGAAAATATGTCTGTTCGTATTCATCAATAGAAAGTTATTGACCGTGTTTAAGTTTTGGACCTTTTTTTCACGTTTGACCTCTAAGTATGACCTTGACCTTGTAGGTAAGGACCTTGGTTTTGTGTGAGGCAGATTGTCTCATGATGGCCAACATTTCTGCCAAATAATTTCAAAATCCATCCAGAGATAAGAAAGTTATTGACTGACCATTTTTTTTTACCTTGGACTTCTAAGTATGACCTTGACCTTGCAGGTACGGATCTGGGTTTGCACATAACACATCGTCTCATGATGATTAATATTTCTTCAAAGTAATTTTAAAATCCATCCAGAAATAAGTAAGTTATTGACTGCGTTTAAGTTTCGGACCCTTTTTTTGACCTTTGACCTCTAAGTATGACCTTGACCTTGGAGGTACGGACCTGGGTTTGCACTTGACACATCGTCTAATGATGGTCAACACTTCTTCAAAGCAATTTCAAAATCCATCCAGAAATAAGTAAGTTATTGACTGCGTTTAAGTTTCAGACCCTTTTTTTTGGCCTTTGACCTCTAAGTATGACCTTGACCTTGGAGGTACCAACCTGGATTTTGCACATGACACATCGTCTCATGATGGTTAACATTTCTACAAAGTAATTTCAAAATCCATCCAGAAATAAGAAAGTTATTGACTGCGTTTAAGTTTCGGACCCTTTTTTTGGCCTTTGACCTCTAAGTATGACCTTGACCTTGGAGGTACCAACCTGGATTTTGCACATGACACATCGTCTCATGATGGTTAACATTTCTACAAAGTAATTTCAAAATCCATCAAGAAATAAGGAAGTTATTGACTGCGTTTAAGTTTCGGACGGACGGACGCATGGATGCACGGACACACGGACGGACGGACGGACGGACAGGGGCAACGCTATATGCCCTTTCCACCATTCTTCGAATGGCGGGGGCATAATGAAAATCCTTGCAGGGGTAAAGAAGATATGGAACGGACATAAAATTCAAAGTTTCAAACTCGTGACCTTCAACTGTGACCTTGACCTTTAGTCAGCATGGTTTATTTATGTGTTATGCACATCAGCTTACTGATGGGGACATATGACAAACGTTTAATGAAAATCCTTTGAATGGTAAAGAAGATATGGAACGGACCCAAAATTCAAAGTTTCAAACTCATGACCCTCCAATGTGTCGTTGACCTGGTGTCAACTTGATTCATTTATGGGCTCTGCACATGAGCTCACTGAGGGGCATAATTGACCAAAGTTTAATGAAAATCCTTTGATGGGTAAAGGAGATATGGAACAGACAAAAAAAATCAAAGTTTTAAACACGTGACCTTCAAATGTGACCTTGACCTTGTCGGCATGGTTCATTTATGGGTTCTGCACATCAGCTCACTAAGGGGGCTATTTTACCAAAGCTTAATGAAAATCGTTTGAAGAGTAAAGGAGATATGGAACGGACACAAAAATCAAACTTTTAAATTAAATTCTTGACCTTCAAATGTGACCTTGACCTCGAGCCGACATGGTTCTTTTATGGGTTTTGAACATCAGCTCAGTGAGAAGAATATTTGACCAAAGTTTAATGAAAATCCTTCCAAGGGTAAAGGAGATATGGAACGGACACAAAAGTCCAAGTTTCAAACTCGTGACCTTCAACCATGACCTTGACCTTGAGTCGGCATGATTCATTTATGGATTCTGCACACCAGCTCACTGAGATGAATAATTGACCAAAGTTTAATGAAAATCTATCAAAGGGTTCAGGAGAAATGGAGCGGACAAGAAAGTGTTACGGACAGACAGATGGACGGACAGACGTACGCACATACAGATGGACATATGTTTGGTACTACAGTGTTAATTTTTCACCTATAAGTACCCAACAATCAGCTAAAAATTGCACAAGTACCCAACATGTCCCATCAAATTTGTTGGCTACTTTTTTGGACACTAACGGAATAAACGGCAAGTACCCAACTCATGTCTACCCAACATATGCCCGTGGGACAGATGGACGGACAGTAGAAGGCCATTCCTATAATCCCCGCTCCGCTTTGCGGCGGGGGATTAATAAATCATGTCATTATAGCGAGGGTCCTCTGTATATTTGTTTTTTCCTTAAAAACAAAAACAAGAGGGCCATGATGGCCCTGGATCGCTCACCTGGTCCTTATGGAAGGTAATATAATGTGGAGTGGAGGGTAAGAGTAATTTTGGCTGACAGTGACTCAAGGAACATTTCAAAATATATCTAGCTATCTAGAAACTTAAGTCATTTTAAGTGTCATACATTTTTTATTCTGGTGGCTATCGTGTTCAGTGGAAAATTGTCAGTGTCACTCATAGAACATTCCTTCAAATTGTTTTCTTTTTTGAGGAAGAAGTCATTCAAAAGTTCCCTTTGACAATACAGCGCTGACTTGTATGTCACTATCTGGGCACCTTGTGGACATTAAGGGTCAGGTCCTAGTGCACCAGACAGAGATGAATGGGCTCAGTCTAACTAATTAGCAATGACTCATGGTGACAAGAGGGGAGTGGTGGGCATCCATCTCTTTGACAATACAGAGCTGACTTGTTTGTCACTATCTAGGCACCTTGTGGACATTGAGGGTCAGGTCCTAGTGCACCAGACGGAGATGAACACGCTCAGTCTAACTAACAATGCTGACAAAGGGAGTGTGGGCGGGGGAAGGGGGTGGCCCTTTGTAAAAGGTACCACTATATTCCTAAAATACTGCTCCTGACGAAGGTATTACCAAAAGAGGTCAATTCTGAGCAAGTTTGATGTTGATTGGACTAAAACTGTGGCTTCTAGAGTGTCAACAAGGTTTTTCTATAATTTAACCTACTCCCCTCTTTTTGACCCCACATGACCAATATTCGAACTTGACCTAGATATTGTCAAGATGATCATTCTGGGCAAGTTTGATGATATTTAGACTAAAATTGCCGTCTATAGAGTGTAAACAAGTTTTTTTCTATGATTTGACATACTAACCTACTTTTTGACCACACATGACCAATGTTCGAACTTGACCTAGATATTGCAGAGATGATCATTCTGAGCAAGTCTGACAATGATTCGACCAGAACTGTGGCCTCTAGAGTGTTAACAAGTTTTTCTATGATTTGACCTACTGACCTACTTTTTGACCCGACATGACATGTATTTGAACTTGACTGAGATATTGTCAAGATGATCATTCTGAGCAAGTTTGAAGATGATTGGACCAAAACTGTGACCTCTCGAGTGTTAACAAGGTTTTTCTATGGTTTGATCTACTGACCTACTTTTTGACCCGACATGACCCATATTCGAACTTGACAGAGATATTGTCAGGATGATCATTCTGAGCAAGTTTGTGGATGACTGGCCCAAAACTGTGGCCTCTAGAGTGTTAACAAGGCTTTTCTATGATCTGACCTACGGACCTACTTTTTGACCCGAAATGACCCATATTCAAACTCGACCGAGATATTGTCAGGATGAACATTCTGAGCATGTTCGAGGATGATTGGACCAAAACTGTGGCCTCTGGAGTGTTAACAAGGTTTTTCTATGGTTTGACCTACTGACTTACTTTTTGTCCTGACATGACCCATATTCTAACTTTAACGAGATATTGTCAGGATGAACATTCTGAGTAAGTTTGAGAATAGTTGGACCAAAACTGTGGCCTCTAGAGTGCTAACAAGGTTTTTCCGTGGTTTGACCTACTTTTTGACCCAACATGACCCATATTCAAAAGTGACTGAGATATTATCAAGATGATTGTCCTGAGCAAGTTTGAGGAGGATTGGACCAAAACTGTGGCCTCTCCAGT
This sequence comes from Lucinisca nassula, assembly GCA_963580285.1. Classification (NCBI taxonomy): domain Eukaryota; kingdom Metazoa; phylum Mollusca; class Bivalvia; order Lucinida; family Lucinidae; genus Lucinisca; species Lucinisca nassula. The sequence goes on from OY757010.1 coordinate 180,927,149, forward strand.
GTTAACAAAATTTTTCTATGGTTTTACCTACTGACCTAGTTTTTTACCCAACATGACCCATATTCGAACTTGACCTAGATATTGTCAGGATGATCATTCTGAGCAAGTTTGAGGATGATTGGACCAAAACTGTGGCCTCAAGAGTGCTAACAAGGTTTTTCTGTGGTTTGACCTACTGACCTACTTTTTGATCCGACATGACCCATATTCAAACTGACCAGGATATTGTCAAGATGAACATTCCGAGCAAGTTTGAGGATGATTGGACCAAAGCTGTGGCCTCAAGAGTGTTAACAAGGTTTTATATTATTTGACCTACTGACCTACTTTTTGAACACACATGACCCATGATCGAACTTCACCTAGATATTGTCAGGATGATCATTCTGAGCAAGTTTGAGTATGATTGGACCAAAACTGTTGCCTCAAGAGTGCTAACAAGGTTTTTCTGTGGTTTGATCTACTGACCTACTTTTTGACCCGACATGACCCATATTCAAACTTGCCCTAGATATTGTCAGGATGATCATTCTGAGCAAGTTTGAGGATGATTGGACCAAAACTGTTGCCTATAGAGTGCTAACAAGGTTCTTCTGTGGTTTGACCTACTGACCTACTTTTTGACCTGACATGATCCATATTAGAACTTGACCGAGATATTATCAAGATGATCATCCTGAGCTAGTTTGAGGATGATTGGACCAAAACTGTCGCCTCTAAAGTGTTAACAAGCTTTTCCTTTGATTTGACCTGGTGACCTACATTTTGACCAGATATGACCCATATTCAAACTTGTCCGACATATTGTCAGGATGATCATTCTGAGCAAGTTTGAGGATGACTGGAACAAAACTGTGGCCTCTAGAGTGTTAACAAGGTTTTTCTATGATCTGACCTACTTTTTGACCCGAAATGACCCATATTCAAACTTGACCTAGGTATTGCATGGGTGAACATTCTGAGCATGTTTGAGGATGATTGTACCAAAACTGTGGCCTCAAGAGTGCTAACAAGGTTTTTCTGTGGTTTGACCTACTGACCTACTTTTTGATCCGACATGACCCATATTCAAACTGACCAGGATATTGTCAAGATGAACATTCCGAGCAAGTTTGAGGATGATTGGACCAAAGCTGTGGCCTCAAGAGTGTTAACAAGGTTTTATATTATTTGACCTACTGACCTACTTTTTGAACACACATGACCCATAATCGAACTTCACCTAGATATTGTCAGGATGATCATTCTGAGCAAGTTTGAGTATGATTGGACCAAAACTGTTGCCTCAAGAGTGCTAACAAGGTTTTTCTGTGGTTTGATCTACTGACCTACTTTTTGACCCGACATGACCCATATTCAAACTTGCCCTAGATATTGTCAGGATGATCATTCCGAGCAAGTTTGAGGATGATTGGACCAAAACTGTTGCCTATAGAGTGCTAACAAGGTTCTTCTGTGGTTTGAGCCTACTGACCTACTTTTTGACCTGACATGATCCATATTAGAACTTGACCGAGATATTATCAAGATGATCATCCTGAGCTAGTTTGAGGATGATTGGACCAAAACTGTCGCCTCTAAAGTGTTAACAAGCTTTTCCTTTGATTTGACCTGGTGACCTACATTTTGACCAGATATGACCCATATTCAAACTTGTCCGACATATTGTCAGGATGATCATTCTGAGCAAGTTTGAGGATGACTGGAACAAAACTGTGGCCTCTAGAGTGTTAACAAGGTTTTTCTATGATCTGACCTACTTTTTGACCCGAAATGACCCATATTCAAACTTGACCTAGATATTGCCAGGATGAACATTCTGAGCATGTTTGAGGATGATTGTACCAAAACTGTGGCCTCTAGAGTGCTAACAAGGTTTTTTCTGTGGTTTGACCTACTGACCTACTTTTTGACCTGACATGACCCAATGACCCATATTCAAACTTGACTGAGATATTATCAAGATGATCATCCTGAGCAAGTTTGAGGATGATTGGACCAAAACTGTCGCCTCTAGAGTGTCAACAAGGTTTTCCTTTGATTTGACCTGGTGACGTACTTTTTGACCCGACATGACCCATGACCAAATATGAAGACTTTATCTCATATGGTTCAAAAGTTATGATAAAGTAGGCCACAGGTCACGGTCACAGGTCCAATATTTTTATATGAGTGGGAAGCCCATGTCACAAGGAACCTACATGCCAAATATGAAGGCTCTATCTTAAACGGTTAAAAAGTTATGACAAAATAACCTAGTGATCTACTTTTTGATTTGACATGACCCATATTTGAACTTAACTGAGATATTGTCCAGATGATCATTCTGAGCAAGTTTTATGATGATTGGACTAAAACTTTTGCCTCTTGGAGTGTTCACAACGTTTTTCTATGATTTGACATGCTGATCTACTTTTTGAACCAACATGACCCATATTCAAACTTGATCCAGATATTGTCAAGATGATAATTCCGAGCAATTTTGATGATGATCAGATCAAAACTGGGGCCTCTAGTGTGTTCACAAGGTTTTTCTATGATCTGACCTACTTATTGACCAGACATGACCCATATATGAAATTAACCGAGATATTGTCAAAAGATCATTCTGAACAAGTTTGATTACGAACAGACCAAAACTGTGGCCTCTAGAGCGTTCACAACGTTTTTCTATGATCTGACCTACTTTTTGACCCGACATGACCTGTTTTCAAACTTGACCGAGATATTGCCAAGATGATCATTCTGAGCAAGTTTGATGATGATTAGACGAAAACTGTGGTCTCTAGTGTGTTCACAAGGTTTTCTATGATTTGACCTACTTTCTGACCCACATGACCCATATTCGAATTTGACCTAATTATTGTCAAGCTGATCATTCGGAGCAAGTTTGATGATAATTAGACTAAAATTGCAGTCTCTAGAGTGTAAACAAGGTTTTTCTATGATTTTACCTACTTTTTGACCCCACATGACCCATAATTTTTATTATTCAAACTTTACCTAGATATTGCAGAGATGATCATTCTGAGCAAGTTTGATGATGATTCGACCAAAACTGTGGCCTCTAGAGTGTTAACAAGGTTTTCTATGATTTGACCTACTGACCTTCTTTTTGACCCGACAGGACCCATATTCGAACTTGACCGAGATATTGTCACGATGAGCATTCTGAGCAAGTTTGAGGATGATTGGACCAAATCTGTGGCCTCCAGAGTGTTAACAAGGTTTTTCTATGATTTGCCCTTCTGACCTACTTTTTGACCCGACATGACCCATATTTAAACTCGACCGAGATATTGTCAGGATGATCATCCTGAGCAAGTTTAAACATGATTGGACCCAAACTGAGGCCTCCAGGGTGTTAACAAGATTTTTCTATGGTTTGACCTACTGACCTAGTTTTTGACCACACATGACCCATTTTCAAACCTGACCGAGATACTGTCAGGATGATCATCCTGGGCAAGTTTGAGAATGATTGGACCAAAACTGTGGCCTCTTGAGTGTTAACAAGGCTTTCCTTTGATTTAACCTGGTGACCTATGATCCGAAATTACCCATATTCGAACTTGACCGAGATATTGTCACGATGATCATTCTGAGCAAGTTTGAGGATGATTGGACCAAAACTGTGGCCTCCAGAGTGTTAACAAGGTTTTCCTTTGATTTGACCTGGTGACGTACTTTTTGACTCGACATGACCCATATTCGAACTTGACCGAGTTATTATCAGGATGATCATTCTGACCAAGTTTGATGATGACTGGATCAAAACTGTGGCCTCTAGAGTGTTAACAAGAAAAGTTTACGCACGAACACCACAAGACGCACACCACACGACGAACGACGACGCCAGACATCTCACAGTCACAAAAGCTCACCATGACCTTCGGTCAGGTGAGCTAAAAATCATCCAAGCATTAGAGAAGCCGACAGGAAATGTTGATGGATCACCTTAATGTTTTTGTAAACAATCAAATGTTACTTTTGTTTGTTTGAGGACTTAAGAGGTAACTCAAATCACAGTAGTCAATCATTTATTTATAAAGTGTCACATTAGCACTGATACATAGAACAACATTCAAGCAAAAATACATACAAATTTAGTTCCTCCCATACTTACTGATTTACAGTATGTTTTCTAACAGGCTGAAACAAACAGTGTAAACCAGATGAGGCGCCGCAGAATGTGGCATCATATCAGGGACTACAATGTTTGCCACTCTCTCAGCATTTTTCAAACACAAAATCGACGAGTTATTGGTGCTTGTTAAAATTTTGCAACAAGTATGGTAAGGAGTTTATGTGTCCGATTATTTACAGTAAATACACTTGCAACATGGCTTGTTTTCCACGGCTCTTTCAAACTCCTTGAGTCCCTAGGGAAAAATCCATAACTGGAGATATAAATATATTTTGGATTATTATCTCATTTGATCTTGTAAATGAATGTTGAGTGTACTCTAATGAGTACACACAACATACATTTATTTTGAAGAAAATTGAAAAGATGTCCAATTATCTCTTCTGACCTGGCTCTAAAATCAACCCTCAGTGGCTCAAAGTACCAGTCTCAAACGAAATTTCATGGTCCCAAAGGTGTTCAAGCCATTGAAGTTCAACTGTATTGCGGGAATTTTAACAAGTCAACAAAACATATATTTTAGACAAGATAAAAGGCAATTTAGCATTGTTACCCTTTCACATTAGGAGCTATGATTACCACAGTGGAACATTGATCAACAGCTACAGATACTGTTTCATATGGTGGGTCCAATCACATCACATTGGCAGGTGTGCACACTGACCAGTCCTGATGTTTGTGTATGCCATTTTTATTAAGTTATACCTTTTCTGTAGATGTGTACATTTCTTAGTATTTCTATTTAAGCCTAATAACTTTGAAAAAAAACATATTGGCTTACCCATGTGAAGAGTTCTATTTTCTTTTTACATATGACAGTTTAAGACTTATAGCCAAGGGTCAGTCCCCAAAGAGTGTATGCCAATGTATACTGGTTACTTCAAGAACAGTCATGACAGAAGCTACAGCAAGGTTTGTGCAACCAGCATACACAGATCAGCCTGCACTACTGTGCAGTCTGGTCAGGTACTTTGTTGATTGAATGAACCTTCTATAGCCTACATGCTATCCAAAGACTGGTGGATGTACCATAGCCCCAGATTAGAGGGGGTATCCACATATTTTTTTCTTTATCATATGTTGTGGATACTCATTAGAAGCACCTTGGTGAGGTGCCTTTAATGAGTACCAAAAACATGTTTTTGTGCAGAAATAAGAAAAATATCAGAACTTTTTGGATGAAAAAAAGCACCTTATCTGGAGCTATGAATTTTACAGGCTGAAATGTCTTTGCTGGTCAAACATCTTGTAGGTTTTGTCCTGTGGTAGTTCGATTAAATGGGCCGACAAACTAATGCCTTTACCTAGATCAATGCCTAATTCATATTAGGAGACCAATATTTACAACTGGTGAGGGCAATTGCAGAATGTTTTTTTCTATTTCTCCTTTTAGACCCATGATATACCTACACACAATAACACAGATCTATAAGGCAGTCACATCAAAGTTGCCAACCCTAAAGCACATGGATACCTTTCAGAAATTAAGCTGCCATTTTTTTACATGATGAAGACTGGTATGCTACTTTGTTGGCCACTATATTTAGTCGGGGATTTGAAATTCGTAGCACACGTATTTAAGGAGTTTAATGCACCTTATTTTCTCACACTTAACTATGATATGAATTTATTGAGAGGTCTCTCAGCATCTTCAAAATGGAGTTAAAAAATAAAAAAAGTGGGGAAAAGACATAAAAAGGGGAGATAAATGTACCTACCCTCTTTTCTCATTTGAACATCCAAACAAATCCAAACGACATCTACTCTGAAACTACAAGGCCGATTGGAACCAAATAACATGTGAAGCCGCCATGGGTTGGAAGAACAAACATATATTCTGAATGTCTCGGTCACATGATCAAAATGTCCACCATGCCCATATATGGTAAAAACCTTTGAAATCGCCATTTCTCAGGAACCAATAGACGGATGACCTTTAAACTTGATATACAATATTGGGGACCCGGTCCCTTTCACATTTGTTCAAATGATGACATTTGGTTGACCTTGACCTTTCTTACGTCAAGGTCACATATGGTCACTTAGGGTTTTGTATGGCAAACACAGGATTTTCTGGTTCTGTTGCAGCTTATGACATCAGAGTTGATATTTGCAGCCAGCGTAATGATCCTGGGGCCATAAGATTACATATTTCTATTTTTTCCAAAACTACTGTGCTAACTGATACCAAATTATATATACTGCATCAGTGTGGTCGATAAGTTTGTTTGAGGGATCTGTGTGATTGTCACACCAGTAAGGAGATGCGACAACGACGCCAACTGTCAACGACGCTAATGGGCTAAAAAAAATTTTGAATTTTGCATCTCAGGAAATACAAGACTTGGTATGCAAAACGTTGGACTTAAGACTTGCTGAGATTGTTCAAAGCTGACCATAATGTAAGTGACGACAACAAAAAACAATGGTTGATTTAAAAATAATTTGGCAGCAGTTGTCCTGCGATTGGCCTCTACTAAACCATTATGGTCGATTAAAATAAATGGCCATCAAGGGTGGGATAATTTATGCCCATTTGAGCTCTGGTGAGCGTAGTTTCCAATGGGCTGCTTGTTTATAACTTTAGATTAGTTATTAAAAGTCGCGTAAGCTTGGTGGCAAGCATAAACCATATTTAATTGGCGTTGTCATGATACAGCAGCCACAGTTTTCTGCTTTACTGATTGCGATTGCTTAGCTGCATTTTCCAGTGGCAGTTTGGTATGAAGTTACCATGACAACAATACCTCTGAAAGACGACAATGCTCAGTGAATTTAACAACGCGACCCTATTTCAGTCTTTTTTCAAAGGGTTGGCAGAATTTCGTCCAGTGTTTCATAATTGAAAGAAAGACTTATTTTAATCAGTTTACTCTCTGAACAATCCAGCCTCCTTTTTGACTGAAGGTCTGCGAAATTTGTCTGCCAACAAAAAAGAAACATTATATAGTATTTGCATGGTAGAACGACGATTTTACATAAATGTTTTATACATACCATTAATTTGCTGCAGAAAAAGATACTCTACTAAATTTTAAATATCAGCATCCAACTGCGGATTTGATATACTTCAGCTTATTTGCTGATTGAATGACCCTGGTTTTGGTTGATCTTTTGGCAAACATGCGCAAATTGTGGGGAACAAGTTACATGAAGATGCGGAAAAGGTCAGTCGAGAGTCTGTGTTGAACCCGATGTTCCCACCCTTCTTGACAAAAGTGTAGAAGAAGAAGCTTGATTTACATAGGAATCGTTACATTTATTATGCCAAACATCGCCCCCGTTCAAAAAAGCTGACCTATAAGGTGTCAACCTCAAGTAAGTTAACCTTTCATTCAGTTCCTTTCATAAGTACGAATGCATTTCCACCAGAACGCCTGGAGGTAGGTGCCTGATGCTCTGTCTCTGGTAGGGCTAATCGGAGCCTTACTATGGGTTTCTTTTCATGCTGTTGAGTCCTCGTCGTTGTCTCATCTCCTTATTCGTTTGATTTTTTGTTCACGGAGATGTTGCATTGATGAGCTAGAAATCAATCATGCAGACTGAACAACTAATGGGTTTTAACCAAGACAACCAAGAGTGAGGCCACCTTAAATCAATTAAAGGGTCCACCCCAAACCCCAACATCCGTAAAACGTCTTACTGACCCCATTCTAAGGCTTCTGTTGTGGTTTCTTATTTTTATAGTTGGTCTTTAAGATGCCGTTTTTATTTTGGATAGCTGCTTGGCCATGTGGGGAGATAACTGTCCTTCTGGCTTTCCATTCGTGACGTTTCATTTTGGTGTTTTGAATGGGAGGTGCGAGGTATTTGTATAGGTTCCTGATCATTACCTACACTCTGTTTGTCAAATCATGATAACTCCTGATGGCTTGACACAGAAGGCCCTTTTGGCAAATCTGTATGGGACAATTGGGGTGGTTGGGTGAGGCAAAGGTGGCGTTTACCTTGCGTCAATAGGGCGTCCAACTGATATTGGCTTACAGTTGTACAAGACCTGCTGTTCTTGCAGCAGGTAATGGTACAGGGGGAATACTGTTATTTCTTCTGTTTCTGCACTTATATATTCATTTTCCTCTTTCTCTTCTGTCCCTCACTTTCATCTGCTCTACTATCTCTTCTATTGCTTCTCTAAGGGAGAAGACACAAAATGACCAACAAGGGTGGACGTGCCTTTAAACCCAAAACAATCAATATATGGCACAAATATCAGTTAAAGAAACTAGTATAAAAATAGACGAAGAACAGGTTAATCAGTGCATCACATGAACAAGTCCGTGAAATTAAGACCCCTAAACCCAACTTTATATAGAGAAAACTGGGTTTATCGGGGTAAACATTATTTTTCTTATTTCTGTTCCAAGACATAGGTTGTGGATACTCGTTAGAACCGCCTGATGCGGTAATAACGAGCACCCTCAACCTGTTTTGAACATTTATAACAAACATATCAAGGATTTTCATCAGAAAAGTAGCCATTTTGGAGATGTGAAAAATGCACTATGTCGCACGGGTGAGTTATTGTAATGTGTGACAAGAGACACAGGATAATTAGGAGCTAATGGCGAATAGAGGGACAAGGTTATTGAAGGCAGGTTGTCCAGTGAAAAGGTAGAAAGTAAGTGGAGGTGACATCTTAAGATGCACATTTACAGGTTATACCAATACTCAGGGGAAAGGGAAGAAGGAAGAATGTTTAAGGGGTGGCTTTACATTACATTAAAGCTCGGTTACTATTTTTTTTTTAATCGTGCGACTTACCAGATAATAAGGTACCCAGTAAGATTTCAATAGAGACCTTGTTGTGGCCAGTAACATTTTCGTGTTTAAAATGTAATAATGTGGATGACAGTTTGGGAGCCTTCAGCACAAAATGGAAACTTTGGATAATGAATCTTGAAATATACAATGTATTTATTAAATGTTGATAGATTCAAGTCACCAGTTTAGAGAATCACTTGATAGTTCATCGCTGACAAATATGCTTGGTGATGTATATTCACCTCACTAAATAAAAACCAGAAGGAAATGGTCATCAGTAATTTTTCAAAAATATATCTGTTGGCCCCTGTTATGATAATTATGTGACCAACCAGTAAATAATTTATTTTATGTATGTTTTAATATGGGTTTTTATCACGATCTGTGACACAGCAGAAAAAAAAAACAGCAAAAGGGTCCATAGGTAGCTGAGTCCCTTGTTCATGCCCAGATTGACACAGATTCATCAAGTTTCACATGCATGTGCATAAATAACCGTCCTGCATAGTGACGGAAAAGAAATTGTTTCAAAAAATACTAAAAATCCTTTAGCGCAAAAAAAGTGTAAAATTTACCAAATTTCTGGGGGTAAAATTCCAATGGTCAAAATTTATGGTAACACCGGATGTAGTTTCGTCATATCATGAATTTTGGTATCTTCGAGTAATGACAAATATTTTGGCTGATGCAATAAATCAACATTAAGTTGTAAGCGCAAGCTACACATAACTAAACTTAATCCAACCATTCCATCCGCATGGGGGTGGGTGTAAACTCATACAATTTTCAACCCCTTTTCCCCACCAGATTTGCTAAATAATCACATGTCACATAGGTTAGGCTTCTATTTCAATGAAACAGCATAAACAAAGCGTGAGAATTTTAGGTGCATTAAATTTTTCGAAATCTGGTCTCAAATCCCGGACTAATTGACAATATTTCAGTACTAGTCAGGATTTTAGACTGGTCTTCATCGTCATCATCATATTTAATCTGCATTTTTTGCCGTAATTTTGATGTTTAAATTGTTATGCAAATATTCAACATAAAAATCAGAATTCAACAAAACTCATTAATAATGGTTGGCATCTATGCAACATGGCTCTTATGGAGACAAAAGAAGCATATATGTACCGTTAATAATTATGTGGATGCCCCTAACTTTTTCATATAAATATCGAAAATATTCAGTTCATCAAAACATACATGTACTACCAGACAAGGAGGAATACATATTATTTTTCCCAATTTCATCATTAAAACATGTTTGTTTGTGTTGAGGTTTTACATACCTGTCAACACTATTCAGGTCATTTTGGAGATTTTGCTTCCGATTTTGTGGGACATTAACCAGATATCGAGATGAAAATGACTTCTTCTCAAGCCCTACCGCCCAAAGAAACCTCTAGGATTTAAGGGATGGTCGGACAACAACAGGCCTAGATCTTGTAAGCGGTTGCCAGTACATTTGTGATTCTAACCAACAACATGTTTCTAACAAGAAATTGGAAAATTATACCTTATTCCCATTATGCCTCCTTATCTGGAGCTATAACCTAACCCTTGTTCTGCTGAATATTCATATATGCCACACCCACTACCGATTATCAACCAATCAGATTGCTTGATACAAATTATTGCAACACATTCACAATCTGAATGGCAAACAATGTAGATCCTGATCAGATGGCTTCGTCAGAAGCCATCTGATCTGGATCTACATTGTTTCAAAGATACGGCATATCCGGGATTAGCAGGACAAGGGCTAATACAATCACGTTTCATACTTCAAACTTGACATTTTGATACTGGTGATTCAGAAATGTTTTGCAATAGTTTTCCCCCCAGGATAACCCATAGAAGTAAATACACAGTGAATGCAGGAAAATGGATACATTCCAGTGGAGTAAGTTGATGGGCTGGCTTTGAGCTGTCAATCTGGATCTATTCTGTTTTCAGGAAAGGGTATCTGGTGTCAGCATGGTGAGGATTATTTGTTTGCTTTCCTGAAAGTCAGTCCCTCTAAAAAAGGGTGTAAAATGTTCAGGGAACTAATAGGACTACTCTAGACTCTCTGGAAAAGGGGTCTTCTTTTAAAGGAAAGAATTTGCTCCGGACGAGTTTAGTTCTGGCAGTATGTCATATGGTTCCATTCCCTTCTACTCATTTTGTACTGGATGGACTCTTACTCCATTATGTATATCAGCAGTCCATTTTGAAATTAAGGGGTGTTTCTGAGGAGCAAATTCTTTCCTTATTAACCCATTTGTACTGAAAAGAATCTTCACCTTGATACACAGCAGGAGCCCATATTTGAAAATCTGGTGGATCTTTTTTGAAATTTATTTAAAAATGGCTAACGTTCTGCAAACAGTGAAGGCCCAGATCAGACACGGCTTTCTGTGGCACCTGATCTGGGCCTACACTATTTGCCAATGGCCTGATTTATGGTTTCTTGTATAAAATGGGGTAAAAATGGAGACAAAAATAATTTTGAGAAAGCTGCCTCCTCTTAAGGGGAATGGAACACCTTCAGGGGAGGCAACTCCTGCAAAAGTATTTTTGTCTCCCAAGTCAATAGGGGTCAACTCTTAAAGGAAAGAATTTGCTCCTGAGGAACAAATTCTTTCCTTTAAGATTAGACCCCTTTTTCAGTGGGACAAGGCTTATAGAAAAGCGAAACGGAAGTCCTGAAAGTTGTGTCCTTTTGAAAAATGGTTGAAAAATCTGCCAGGTGTTCCTATTCTCCTTATAGGGTATCCAATCCTTGAAGGCAAATTTAAACTCAAGAGTATTTATTTCATGAAATTGTATCCATCTTCAAACTTTTTTTATCACAAAGGCAAAGTAGCAGAGTCTATTGTTTTGTCTATCGTTTACTGTTGTTATGGCCAAGCCCCCTCATAGGTTTAAAATTAGCTGCTGCTTGATACTGTAACTGGTAAGCCAAAGGATGTATCTTGAAGCCATACAATCTGAAATAAAGAAACCAGATTCACATTTAAATAGAGCCTTTAAGTAGCATTAGCAATGTGTGTGTGTCCCACCAACAACTAAGATCATATGGAGCCTGGACCTCCGTTTAAAAGACTTATCCAAAAGTCCAAAGAAGCCAGAAATGGAAACCCACAACCCTTGGTTTGTGATGCAAGGAACTACACCGCTTCACCACAGAGGCTTCTGCGTTAACAATTTGAAAATACTCAAACTCTTGATAACTGAACAACTGCTTGAGATAAACTAATATTATGGCTGTGCAGGTTTAGACATTTTAGCTCTTATCTCAAACTATTGTTATCTCAAACTAAACATTCCATTCCCTTTGAGTCAGAGAAAATGAGACTAACTGTAAATGTTCTGTAGTCAGTAAAAAATGCTGTAAGGCAAGAATGGGCAAACATCAGTGGCTACTATTAAATTAGCTTGAAATTAATCAAAGTACAGACAACACTGGTGGGTTGATTGTCCCTGAGAGTAGGCTTAGATAATGGTCCTGAACAGGGACTTTGTTTTATTTTACCCATTGTATTCTAGTGGACTCTTCCATTGCTATACATGTATGTTGGACAAGTCCATTCATCATACAAGAGGCTCAATGAGCCTAAACCGCTCACCTGAGGAACTTAAGTTTTAACAATTCACAGACTTGACTACTAAATCTGCTAATAGAATCCAGTCCATTGACCCTTACAGGATATAAGTCATGATTATTGCATTGCATTCCAAGTTTGAGACTTCTAGCTTCTATAGTTCCTGAGAAATCTTTGACGAAAATTTAACATTGGTCAAAATGGAGAGAAAGAAGAATGAAAGAACAGATGAACAAATAAGCTGAGAAAGCCCAATGTCTCTTACACAAAATAAGACATCATTATTCTATTGAATACCAAATTTGATGCTTCTAGCTTTTATAGTTCCTGAGAAATCTTTGATTAAAAATTTAACATTGGTCTATTATCTCTCTATGGAGAGAAAGAAGAATGAAGGAACAAATGAACAAGACTAGCTCCAAAACCTAATGCAGCCTTTCCCCTTGCCCAATGGTGCTACACATAAAATTTAAACAAGATTGGTCGACTGCCTTCTGAGATATGCTTCATTGAAAGTGTGGACGACGGATGGATGGACGACAGACGACGGACTCCGGAGCCTTGGTATACTATCGGCTCACTGAAGCCTTTGGCTCAGGTGAGCTAAAAATTCAAGTCGCTATTTCTGTCACAACATTTTCCCTACGTTAAGTCTATGGGCAAATTTTTTTGTCTCTCAAGGTCACGTAACTCCGAGGTCAATATTCCGATTCGGCCCAAAATCGAACTTAACCGAGATTTTATACCTGTCCTCGTTACCTGCAAGTTTGAAGCTGATATGAATAAAAATAAAGTTGCTATCGTGATCACAACGTATTTTTTTATGCTCAAGGGCAGGTAACTCCAAGGCAAATATTCCGATTCGGCCCAAAATCGAACTTAACCGAGATTTTATTTCTGTCCTCGTTACCTGCAAGTTTGAAGCTGATCTGAAAAAAATTCAAGTCGCTATCGTAGTTGCAACACTTTCCCTAATTAAGTCTATGGGCAAATTTTTTGTCGCTCAAGGTCACGTAACTCCGAGGTCAATATTCCAATTCGGACCAAAATTGAACTTAACCGAGATTTTATGCCTGTCCTCGTTACCTGCAAGTTTGAAGCTGATATGAATAAAAATAAAGTTGCTATCGTGGTCACAACGTATTTTTTTATGCTCAAGGACAGGTAACTCCAAGGCAAATAATCCGATTCGGCCCAAAATTGAACTTAACCGAGATTTTATGTCTGTCCTCGTTACCTGCAAGTTTGAAGCTGATCTGAAAAAAATTCAAGTCACTATCGTAGTCACAACATTTTCCCTATGTAAAGTCTATGGGCAAATTTTTTGTCGCTCAAGGTCATGTAACTCCGAGGTCAATATTCCGATTCGAACTTAACTTAGATTTTATGCCTGTTCAAATTAGAACTGTTAGATTTTATGCCTATTCGGCCCAACATTTTCCCTATGTTAAGTCTATGGGCAAATTTTTTGTCGCTCAAGGTCACTTAACTCCGAGGTCAATATTCTGATTCGGCCCAAAATCGAACTTAACCGAGATTTTATGCCTGTCCTCGTTACTAGCTACAACGATGACAACATTTTCATGCTCAAGGGCAGGTAACTCCAAGGCAAATAATCCGATTTGGCCCAAAATCGAACTTAACTGTGATTTTATGTCTGTCCTCGTTTCTAGCTACAGTGATGACAACATTTTCCCCATGTTAAGTCGATAGGCAATTTTTCGGGCGCTCAAGGGGACGTAACTCTTGAGTGAATTATCTGATTCGGCCCAAAATCGAACTTGACCGAGATTTTATGCCTGTACTGGTTATCTGCAAGAATGAAGTCGATCAGAAAAAAATTGACGGAGCTAGAGTGATGACAAGCTTTTTCCTATGTGAAGTCTATGGGAGCTAGATGTTGCCATGGCAACCAGAGTTCCACTCAGATCTGCCTGAAAACCTAATGAAGCCTTTCCACTTGCCCAATAATGCGACACATGAAATTTGATCAAAGTTGGCCAAGTAGTCTTTAAGATATACATTTTTGAAATTCCCATTAACCCTAATGCAAAAACACACAAGGGCAGGTAACTCCTAAGTGAATGATCCGATTCTGCCAGTTATCGAACTTGACCGAGATTTCATGGCTGTGCTGGTTATCTGCAAGAATAAAGCCAATCTGAAAATAATTGAAGCAGCTACGGTGATGACAACATTCTCCCCATGTTAAGTCAATAGGCAATTTTTTCAACGCTCAAGGGCACGTAACTCCTGAGTGAATAATCCGATTCAGCCCAAAATCGAACTTGATCGAGATTTCATGCCTGTCCTCGTTATCTGCAAGAATGAAGTTGATCAGAAAAAAATTGACGGAGCTAGAGTGATGACAAGCTTTTTCCTATGTTAAGCCTATGGGAGCTCTTTGTTGCTGTGGCAACCAGAGTTCTCATCCGATCTGCACGAAAACCTAATACAGCCTTTCCCCCTACCTGATGATGGTTCATATGAAATTTGATCAAGGCCGGCCCACTGGTTCAAGAGATATACTTCGTTGAAAGTGTGGACGACGGACGACGGACGCCGGCTCGTGGTATACTAATACCTCTGATGAGCCTTCGGCTCAGGTGAGCTAATAAGGGGAGGGTGGCCTATGTTTTCGTTTTTATTCCATTTTTGGCAGAAAAGTCTGTTAGCAAATAGTTCAGGCCCTGATCAGATGCCACATTCTGTGGTGTCTGATCTGGGCCTGCACTGTTTGCCAAGGTACCCCTTTAGGAGTTTACCCTGAAATTCCAGTATTTTATGCAAACAATGTATTCTGCTGAGTATGATCTGTGTTTATAGTGTTTGCTAATGTCCCAGAACATGAGCCATGCCCAGATTTTACAGTGACCAACTTTTTACACACTGTTCCGACATAAGAGGGAGAAAAAATAGAACTGCTATACATAACCATAACCTTGATTTGTACAAGGTCAGTGATAGACAATAGCAGATGGGAAGCTTCTGTAGGTAGTAAGTTTGGGCTGGTTGATTAATAATTCACCCCCAAAAAGAGTCTTTAACTGTGCACTATATGGATGCCCACTGACCCCAAGCTTCCTTGTGCTATCAGTCACAAGCTTCCATGTGCTATCAGTCACTCAGGGCAGGCAGTCTTCTTGATTTGAGTCTTCTCTGCAATTCAAACTAGAGCGAGCAGTCGATGGCAAGCTATCGCAAATCCCCACGCTTTTGCCACATAGCAGACGTGACCTTTTGACCCCTTGAGATGGCCCCTTTGGGCAGAGCCAACTATAACATTCCTCTCGCACGCCCTCACCATGTAAGGAAGTCATGTAGCAAATATGGTTGCATTCCAGCCAGTGGTTAAGGAGGAGATAGCGTGACGGACGGACAGACGGACGGAGGCATTCACAATATCCCCCAACGCTTTCTTTAAAAGCATGGGGACAATAAAAGCCATCAATAAATGTAGTCACTAGAGTGATGACAAAGTTTTTTATTAAACTAGCCACAGTGACCTTGACCAAGAGGTCATGACCTTGAAAGTCAACTCACTCGAGATATTGTCATAAGGAACATTTGTGTGAAGTTATATTGAAATCAATCAAGAAATGAAGGGGCTAGAGTGATGACAATGTTTTTCTAAAAATAGGCACAGTGACCTTGACCTTGAAAGTCAAACTCACTCAAGATATTGTCATAAGGAACATTTGTGTAAGGTTATACTGATATCAGACAAGAAATGTAGGCGCTAGAGCGATGACAAAGTTTTTTTCTAAAAATAGGCACAATGACCTTGACCTTGAAAGTCGAACTCGCTCAAGATATTGTCATAAGGAACATTTGTGTGAAGTTATATTGAAATTGGACAAGAAATGTATGTGCTAGAGTGATGACAAAGTTTTTCTAAAAATAGGCACAGTGACCTTGACCTTGAAAGTCAAACAAACTTGAGATATTGTCAAAAGGAACATTTGTGTGAAATTATATTGAAATTGTTCTAGAAATGTAGGCCCTAGAGCGAATACAAAGTTTTTCTAAAAATAGCTACAGTGACCTTGACCTTGAAAGTCAAACACACTTGAGATATGGTCAAAAGGAACATTTGTGTGAAATTATATTGTAATGGATCAAGAAGTGTAGGCGCTAGAGCGATTACAAAGTTTTTCTAAAAATAGCCACAGTGACCTTGACCTTGAGGCCTTGACCTTGAAAGTCAAACTTGCTCGAGATATTTTCATAAGGAACATTTGTGTGAAGTTATATTGAAATCGGTGAACAAATATAGGCTCTAGAGGGATGACAGTTTTTCTAAAAACAGCCACGGTGACCTTGACCTTGAGGCCACGACCTTGAAAGTCGAACTCACTCAAGATATTGTCATAAAAAACATTTTTGTGAAGTTATATTGAAATCGGTGAAGAAATGTAGGCGCTAGGGCGATAGCATGACTTTTACAGTGTAGCCTGACCTTTTGACCCCTTGAGATGGGCCCTTTGGGCGGAGCCAACTATAACGTCCCTCTCGCGCGGCTCGGATAGTGTGACGGACGGACAGACAGACGGACGGAGGCATTCACAATATCCCCAAACGCTTTTTTTTATAAACGTGGGGATAATAAGCTACAGTTAAGTTTCAATGACTCGAACAACTTTTGGACCTCGCCTTGCAAACCAGGGGTCGCAGGATTGATTCCTGGCTTCTCCAGACTTTCGGGTGAGTCTTTAAACCGAGGTTCCGACTCCGTATGACCTTAGCTGTTGGTGAGACTTAAAGCTCAAACACTCAAACTTTAGGACCATTAAAATTAGTTCCAGTCACTGAGGGTAACTCATTGTGCCATGTCGGGAGGCATAGTATGGGGATCCATTTCAATTTTCTTTGAAATAAAAATATGTCGTGTGTACTCATTAGAATCGCCTCAATGAGGCGATTCTAATGAGTACACACAACATATATTTGCAAGATAAAGTAAGACAATTATCCCTAAATCATCCCATCTACAGTACTGGGAATTTAGTCCTACACACTGAAAATCAAGTTCAAAACAGCCACAGTAAACTAGCCAACGATGTTCGAGCCAACAGTTTTAATAAAATATTTTTGAGAATGAAACTGCTAAAATTTTCCTAGTTGTTTGTACCTGATGGAAGGTAAACTTTCCAGTGTTGTGGATTATATAAGAAAATGACCATACATAACATCATTTCTATAAATCTATGCATTTTGTTTGGGTACCTTTTTTTGGAATCCAAAACCAAACAAGAAAAATGCCTAATGGCATTATGGACGGGTTTTTTTTCAGTACGGTTAGGATGGTGGTGGCATGGGTGGGGTAGGGTGGGGTGTGCTGGTGTGGGGTAGGGTGGGGTGGGGTGGGATGGGTTAGGAGTCGGGTGGGGTGGGGTGTGGGGTGGGATGGGGTGTGGTGGGGTTGTGGGGTGGGGTGGGCTTGGGTGGGTGGGATGGGGTGAGGTCAGGTAAGGTGGGGAGTGGTGGGATGGGGTGGGGTTGGGGGTGGATTAGGGTTGTTTTGGGATGGGGGTGGGATGGGGTTGTGGGGTAGGGTATGCTAGGGTAGGGTGGGGTGGGTAGGGTATGTATGTAAAACTAAGTATGCATGTATGTACAGAACAAATGCAATATCCTAACCCAGTAACAACTTTTTGTGGAGGGGGGGGGGTATGATTTGTTTATGTGTTTTAAGAAGAAAAAAAAATAAAGTTTTTTTTCTATTTTTAGCTCTGGAGGACACTGATTTTAGCGATTTTGAAAAAGGGTCCCCTAATGAACATTTCTGTATGTATGTAAAACTATGTATGCATGTATGTACAGAACAAATGCAATATCCTAACCCAGTAACAACTTTTTGTGGGGGGGTTGATTTGTTTATGTGTTTTACGAAGAAAAAAAAAATAAAGTTTTTTTCTATTTTTAGCTCTGGCGGCCACTGATTTTAGCAATTTTGAGAGAGGGTCACCTAATGAACATTTCTGTAAAATAATTTTGAAATCGGGCCATTATCCCAGGGGAGATGTCGTTTAAAGAAATTGTTGACGGACGACGGACATCAACTCACCTTGAGCACTTCGAGCTCAGGTGAGCTAAAAAAAAAACGAAAAAAAAAAAAAAAAAAATTCCATGCCTGTGCATGCATATGTGTATTATTACTAGCAACTATCAGGGGAGGAAGATAATAATTGTTCATATGTGTTTATGGAGAAGAAAAGAAAAATAAAGAAAAAAAAAGAATGAAAAAAGAAAGAAAGAAAAAAGAAAGAAAAAAAAAAGAATAAAAAAAAAAAAATGTCTCCACCGGGGTTTGAACTCACGCCCCTCAGATTCATAGTCAACAATAGGATTCGTAGTCCAGCACTCTATCCACTGCACTGGCATTTAAAAAAAGGTTAACCAAAAGGTAAACCTGAAAAACACAAGTTTGAAAAATGACAATTTCCGCCAAAATTTTAGTCTTTTGAGCCATTTATGGATAATACATGAAAGCGGTACCTCCACTTATGCATCAGTCCTGATATTAAAACAATCTGCTACAGAATAGATGAAAAATATCACTTTGAAAAAAGGTTAACCAAAAGGTAAACCTGGGACGACGCCCGCCCAACCGCCCGCCCGCCCGCCCGGACATCGCTATTTTAAAGGACAGATTTTTTTTAAAAACCCGTCCAAAAATGAGCAAAAATTCCTTCGCAGGCCATGTCACAGCTGTGTGGACTTGAAGATTTGGTTTGACAATAGGGTGGATGCAAATATTGGATAAACAAATGGATGAAACCTGGACCCCCATACCACCCCATGTATAAAGCAGGCATGACAATAAATGAATGAAAAGATCTTGGTGTATAAACATTTGAAAACGATGCTACTAACCTCGGAACAAACTGATTTGCAGGACGTTTCGGTCTGTACTCTGGGTGTACCATGAACAGCATGTGTGGAAACCCAGTACCGAAGTAGGCTCCATCTGTGTGGTGATGTCTGGATGACTTTGGGGTATATACATCTTGACATTTTGGACAGTATAATTTTACCATAGCCTCACCTGGTACATCTGATAGACCTGGATCAGAATAACATTTATACCCATTTTTTACTGAATGGATTCTTCCACATTACATATAGCAAGGAGTCCATCTTGAAACTAAGGAATAAGGAGCATCAGGTGCAGTTATTTCCCGAAATTTATTTAGAAAACGGTTGAACTTTCTGCAGACAGTGCATTCTGTGGCTGGATTTAAGGCTAAACAATTTATATATATCAAGTCCTGAGAGGAATATTAAACAAAAAGTTATATAAAGTTATATACAGAGGAAACTGGGTAATTCGAACGCCAATTTTTTCTAAATTACCTAATTTTTCAAAGACGATTGACAGTCCCGACATTTTCTCTATTATTTATTGCAAAAATATTTCGAATTTTCGAAAAGATCAATTTTCCGAACAGATTCCTCGGTTTCCTATTAAAATCCCATTAAATTCGAAATACCGCTTGGCTAATCAATGTCACGCATCATGACCATGTTTATTTTTTGTTCAATTGTTACATGCCCAAATGAATTCACAGGTTATCCACTACAGGCAATTGACACCTGATTAACGGTGTTGATCCTTAAATAGTAATTTATTAATGAGTGTCCTTAATTGAGTTCATCTACACTGATCATTTTATTTAATAATTTCAAGTGTTTAATTACGGGGTTTAAATGAACATTTCTCTTCCTTTGATTTGGGTGTTAAAAGGTTATTTGGAGTGTTTCAACGGACCGGCGGTTATGGCTAAATAACAATTCTGATAAAACTGAAAGTACATGAATTTCCTGAACATTTATGAACATTTTTGAAAGTGAATGAGGACCAATAAGCGAAACTAAATTGGCTAGAAACGTGTAGTTAGCCCTTTTCCATCTGTATCAGCCAGTTTATTACAGACTGATACAAAGCTTTGCTAGCTGTCAGTGACTGCCAATTCTGCTATCCTTTCTGCAGGGTAAAGTATTTCGTCAGTAAAATGGTTCTGTACTTTACATTTAACCTTCATTTTCGTTATTGTTGATGGATGTAAATACAAATGTCAGTTCATCTTTTCTGTTTTCTGTCTCCTGTCAAGCGTGAAAGACGATGCAATCAACCTTTTGGCAGCTCATTTTCTTTCATGCTTTGGCAGATGTTCCCATTACTTCACCAAAAAGCCGAGATGAAGTTGCAATAATGGTCATACAATTCAATTGACTAAAATATCTGAACATATCCGAAAACTTTGAAAATTCGAACTACCGATAATTCGAAGGATTTCCTGCGGTCCCTGGCACTTCGAACTATCGAGATTTGACTGTGCATCTCATTCTATCATATATCCTGGGCTTAGCATTTATACCACAATCAGCTATTCTAGTAACCTAATAAAGGGGGTCGAATAACTGCATACTATAATCGGTCCTGACCTATAATATCTCCTACTGACCTGTAATACGTCTAGTGAAGGACCTACTTTTCAGGTACCTAATTTGCAAGTGTAAACAATAAAAGGCAACCCTTTATCCCCAGGGAAACAACCAAACTACAAGTTATTATCTTTGCTAAATTTATGTAAATAAATTCTCTGAAATGTAAGCTAGATTCTTAACTTCTCTGGCTTTCCGGGTTTGAAAGGTCCATTGGAATAAGTGCATATTGCTACTGCCCTTGCATCTATACCTCGTAAACAATTTCCAAAGTTAAAATAAACTATTTATTTGCAGTTTTTCATACAGAAAAAAAAAAGCGTCTAGCAAATTTTATTCAAGTGACCATGTTCTTTCTGACATCTTTTGTGGTAAGATAACATCACAAATGTTGCACTCTTTGATGGCAAATTATGCTACATGTGCACGCCGTGGCAATGTGTCATACTGTCATCCATCTTTTTGGTGAAATTTGCTTTGAAAATTATTGCACAACCCCTTGATTTTTTGGATTGCGGTATAAACTTAGTACATGATAAGTGTTAAATAAAAAAATATAAGCAGTTCGCCGTGACAATTTTCTAGGGGCTTGCTGAAGCTCACCCCTATAAAATTGTCTAAGGCTCACCAATTATATTTTATTATTAAAGATGCTTACCATGTATTTACTTTGTTTTTGTATGCTGACGGTCAACTATCTGTTCTTGACAGGAACATTACTGTGTGCGTAGCAAGGATAACTGATTTTTTTCTTGTTTTTTCATCACTAGACTTTGGGGAAAGCCTGTCGCACCTGTGGAGGCATATGTGTGTGACTAACCATGAAATGTAGGACAAGGTCAAACATGAATGCTTGCATAAAAGCTGCCATTCCAAGATGCAAGCTCTTACCAAGTATCAATAATGAAGCTTTACACAGCCGAACTTCAATGGCTCAAACACCTTTGGGACCTCGAAAATCTGTTCGAGACAGGGGTAGTTCGAGCCACTGAGACTAGAGAAAGAGACCAGTGGGTCACGTATACCCCCGGCCAGCGCCACTCTCTAATATATCTTTAGAGCTTAATTGTATGTACCCAGTAATATGGAAGCTATAAGAATCTATAAATGTGCTTATAAAAGCTAAACCAAAGATAAAATTTCTATATGGACCAAGGGATTGAGGGCATCAAAGTTACTGAAGGGGTGGGGGCATCAATGTAACTGAAGCAGCAGGGCTGGGTATACATTAATGAAATATTTGGACTGGTATGCAAGATCGATGCAAGTATCAATTGGATTTGTCTTTGAGTTTAGGACATACAGGGATCTATAAACTTTGTCATAAAACTTCAACCAAATGTAAAATTTCTTAAGTCTGTGACCTTGACCTGAAGGTCACTGTGGGGGTGGGACATGCATCAATGAAATCTTTAGACCAGTATGTAACTTCAGTGTAAGTATCAACTAAATCTATCAAAGGGTTCAGAAGATACAATCTCTTAGAAACTTTGACGTAAAACTTTAACCAAACATAAAATTTCTAAGTCTGTGACCTTGACCCAAAGGTCACTGTGTGGGTGGAACATGCATCAGTGAAATCTTTAGACCAGTATGTAACTTCAGTGTAAGTATCAACTAAATCTATCAAAGGGTTCAGAAGATACAATCTCTTAGAAACTTTGATGTAAAACTTTAACCAAACATAAAATTTCTAAGGTCTACCCCAAGGTCACTGTGGGGGGTGGGACATGCATCAATGAAATCTTTGGACTAGTATGTAACTTCAGTGTAAGTATCAACTAAATCTATCAAAGGGTTCAGAAGATACAATCTCTTAGAAACTTTGACGTAAAACTTTAACCAAAATGTTAACGGACGGACAGACGGATGTTCTCACGAACGGATACTTAAGTGGCTAGGCGTCGGCATATTGAGTACTTAAGTGGCAAATTCTCTTAAGCGGCAAGCCACCTAAGAGCGAATTTTTGCCACTCAAGTACCCAAATAACGGAATAAACCCCATTTGGACTCACGAATATATACTTAAGTGTCAAACTGTCCAATTTTTTTGCCCCCTAAATGTCGTTTCGTTGGTACGGACGGAATGCCGGACACACTGACAGACGGACGGACGCACGGCAGGACACAAACTATATACCCCCATAGCATACTTCATATGCCGGGGGTATAATTACTGCCAGGAGGCATAACAAGATACTTTAAGACATCTTTTCCATGTTCTATAATGAAAATGTATGCTGTGTGTACTCATTAGAATCGCCTCATTGAGGCGATTCTAATGAGTACACACAGCATACATTTGCAAGATAAAAGACTGAAATCTCCTTAATTATCCCCCACTATTTCTAATGTAGAGGATTTCGCTTGGGGCTCAAGAATGGGTTCGACACATTCATGGTAAACAAGCCATTGGTGTCTGAGCTATCCAAATTCCACTGTAGTTCTTGTGAAAGGAACTTGAACATAAGGGTGTTTGTTTGTTTGTTTGAATTGAGGTTTAACGTCCCCGTCAACACTGTAAAGGTCATTTTGGAGACATTGCTTCCAATTTTGTGGGACTTTTACCCAACATTGAGATGAAATGACATCTCAAGCCCTGTCGCCCAATGAAACCAATAGGGTTTATTTATAAGCATGGACGGTCCGCCTCGCACCCGGGTTCCTGGACAGGCTTAGATCCTCTAAGTGGTTTACCAGTACTAGTGTGCGGGCCGGATTCAGCTCTGCGTGGAAGCATCATGCAGCCCATATATTTCTTCAAGCCCCTATGGGCGGGGGCGAAAACAAGAGGCCCATGGGCCACTATGCTCACCAGAGCTCAGGTGGGCACTGCCAAATTGCAGCCATGTATTTTAACATGATATCATTTTAATCTGCCAAATGAACCCCCATATCCAAATGAGCATCCATGTGGACTCAGTATATGAAACATTAGGCCTTTTATGAAGTAGAGGGGGTGGGACATGGACCCAATGGAGCCCTGGTTGGTATCACTAAATGTGTCTTATCACAAAGAACAAGAATATATATGGTTTAGCAGTGGGGATCTGCATGGCTGGAGATATAAGTGGAGGGGTTGGAGCATGCCCTGTCGTTCCCAGGAAAGCCCAAGATTGTTGTCCCTAAATGTGTCTCATCATAAGGACCAAGTATATATATGGTTTAGGGGTGGGAATCTGAACGGTTTCCAAGATATCCTTTCATGAAGTGGAAAGGAGAGGACTGGCCCCTGCGGACACCCCTACAGTAGGTGTGCTAATAATAAGGAACAAGAACATATATAAATATGGGGTGGGGATTTAATGGTTTCTGAAATATATGGCCTTTTATGAAGTGGAAGGGCGGGGCACATTGCCTCAGCACAAAGAGACCCCCAAGTTGGTGTGACTGAATGAGTCTTATCATAAGGAACAAGAATATATATGGTTTAGGGGTGGGGATCTGAACTATTTCTGAGATATGTGGCTTTTAATGAAGTCAAGCGGTGGAGCAAGGCCCGGGCATGCCCCGGGGACTCACAAGCTGGTGTCAATGAATGTGCCTTATCATAAGGAAGATGAATATATATGGTTTAGGGGTGGGGCTCTGAACAGTTTCTGAGATATAAGGCCTTTTGTGAAGTGCAGGGGTGGGGCAAGGCCCAGGGAGACCCCCAGGTTGGTATCAATGAAAGTGTCTTATCATAAGGTACAAGAATATATATGGTTTAGGGGTGGGGATCTGTAAGGTTTCTGAGATATTGTGATATTATGAAATGGAGGGGGTGGGGCATGGCCCCAGCACATCCCTGGGGACCCCCAGGTTGGTGTCACTGAATGTGTCTCATCATAATGAACAAGAACATATATGGTTTAGGGGTGGGGATCTGAACAGCTTCTGAGATATATGGCCTTTTGTGAAGTGAAGGTGTGGGGCATGGCTCCGGCGCACCCCGGAAGACCCCCAATTTGGGGTCAATGAATGCGTCTTATCATAAGGAGCAAGAATATATATGGTTTAGGGGTGGGGATCTGTAAGGTTTCCGAGATATTGGGCCTTTTATGAAATGGAGGGGCGGGACATGGCCCCGGCGCATCCCGGGGGACCCCCAGTTTGATGTCACTGAATGCTTCTTATCATAAGGAACAAGAGTATATAGGGTTCAGGGGTGGGGATCTGAATGGTTTCCGAGATATTGGGCCTTTTATGAAGTGGAGGGGGTGGGGCATGGCCTCGGCACATCCCGGAGGACCTCCAGGTTGGTGTCACTGAATGCGTCTTATCAATAGGAACAAGAATATATATGGTTTAGGGGTGGGGATCTGTAAGGTTTCTGAGATATAAGTCATTTTATGAAGTACTGGCGGCGGGGCATGGCCCCGGCACAACCTACTAGACCCCCAGGTTGACATAACAGCATATGGCTGAGAGAATGTTACTAAAGGAACATTTCTATGAAAGTTTTGTCAAAATATCTGCAAAGGCTTTGTAGTTAATGCCATTTTTCAATTTTCCCCATTATAAGTCTATGGAAAATCTAAGTTGCCATAGCAACCAAACTAAAGAGCCGAATTTCATAAAAAACACAAAACCTGTAAAGGCAAATATGGTGAATATTTCCATAAACTTTCAGCCTCATAGAGCTTACTGTTTCTGAGGAGATGATTTTTTAAGTATTTTTTTTTCTATTTTTTCATTTTGGTTTCCATGGCAACCAATACAAATGAGCAGTAGGCCTAAAATCATATGGCAGTTAGAGGATTGCCTAAGGAATATTTCTATGAAAGTTTTGTCAAAATATCTGCAGTGGCTTGGCAGTAAATGCCATTTTTCAATTTTCCCCATTATAAGTCTATGGAAACTCTAAGTTGCCATAGCAACCAAACCAATGAGCCGAATTTCATAAAAAACACAAACTTTCAATCCCCCAACCCAAGGATGCTACAGATGAAATTTGGGCTGAATCGGTCCAGTGGCTTCAGAGAAGAAGATGTTTGAAAGTGTTGACGTCAGACGACGACGACAACGACGACGCCGGACAACTGCCTATCCTATAAGCTCCCCCGGAGCCTTCGGCTCTGGTGAGCTAAAAAAACGGTTTGGCGCAATAGTTCACAAAGTCAGTGAACCATTAAATGTAGTTTAAGCTCAAATATAGATGCTTGAATTAAAGTTGCCATCCATAGATGTTTGTACCAAGAATCACTAATGCTTATAGTTCTTGAGAAATAGACTATACCAATAGGTTGAGGTTGTCCCAAATGCTGACAGTTTGACAAAAGGACAGACAGAGGGACAAATGGAGAAATAAATGGAGGAATGAATGGATAAACAATGGAAAATTGAACTCCTTTATCGCACCATGTTGTGGTTACTTGTTTTCGAGTTTAACAACGCGCCAACCCTCTTTGAATGTGGGTACTTGTTAGAATTACCTCAATGTGATGCTTCTAACAACTATCTACAACATAGATTTCTGATGACAATTGCTCATTTGTCCTCATTACTATCTCTTATCTGGAGAAATGTCGGATACCAAACAACATAACTCTGGGGTTTACTTACCTATTGGCAACATTGGCTGGTTTTCACAATAAACTCTGGGGCAATACCCAAAATCACCCTGTTGCCATTTCTCAATCTGAAAACATCACAGAAACAGTTCTTATTTTAATATGGACAGAATATGTCCGTAAAGCCTCTGATAGTTGCAATGTCAGATAGATGCACACAACATATCTAACTGGCTTTTTCATGGGAACTTTTTTTTCAGAAACATCTTGCAACAGTGTAGACCCTGGGTCTTCCCACTATGCCATTCAGTCTGCACCTTTTCGACTGCTTGCTGGATTGTGAAACATATTTGTTAACTTTAGGAGGATTACAGCAAGTCCTCAAGATGTCCGAATTGTTAGGATTTGTATAGTATGTAATTTGTATGGAGATACTCTGAAAGGCAAGACATTACTCCTGAACTAAAGAAGAAACTCAATTAATTTAATGGGAATGGGAACACTGGCAGATTTTTTTCTCCCATTTTTCAAATGGAGAAAACTCTCGGGACTTCCTGCTCGCTTTTTATAAGCCCAATCCCACAGAAAAAGGGGTCTACTCTATAAAGAAAGAATTTGCTCCTCAGGAGCAAATTCTTTAAGAGATGACCCCTGAAGACATGGAAGACAAGAATACCATTGCAGGAGTTGACTCCCCTGAAGGTGTATCTATTCCCCTTAATGCAAGACACCATTGCTGGTCACCTGTGTGTTATGTATCCTTTTCTGATGCCATTCAGAAGAATGCTTAAAGGACATTTTCTATGATATGTCTCCACTGCCTATCTAAAAGGTTGCAGATACTCATTAGAATGTACTATTAACCCTTATCTTGCTGAATATTCATATAAGCCACACCCATTTCTGGCTATCAACCAATCAAATTACTTAATGCCATTTATTGCTACAAATTCATAAACAAAATGCCAAACAGTGTAGATCCAGATCAGATGGCTTCTTCAGAAGCCATCTGATCTGGATCTACACTGTTTGCAAAGATGGGGGTTGTCGTGAACAGCAAGATAAGGGTTAAACAACTTACATGCACATTATACAAACAAAAATTATCCAATTAATTTTTTCCTGTGTCATCATCAATACTCATCATAGCACTATTTAAGGGGAAGTAGATATGATTCTGTGCATAAATGCATTCTTGCCAAAGCTTGCAGACATTGAAGTAGCTTCATGCAGGCTTCAAAGTCATGCACCCAGCTCTATTAACCCATTTTGTACCCAATGGAATCTTCCTCCTCATATATAGCAGGAGTCCATTTCAAAATTTAGGGGCGTCAGGTTGTACTTTCTTCAAAATTCATTTGGAAAATGACTGAATTTTTTTGCAAACAGTGGAGGCCCTGATCAGATGCTGCGACGTCTGATCTAGGCCTAGACTATTTGCCAGAGTACCTGTTTTGGGGTTTCCAGTACAAAATTGGTTTAGGGGAATGGATACACATTCAGGGAAGGCAACTCCTACAAACGTATTTTTGTCTCCCATGTCAATAGGGGTCAACTCTTAAAGGAAAGAATTTGCTCCTTAGGAGAAAATTCTTTCCTTTAAGAGCTGACCCCTTTTATCCCTGGGACAGAGCTTATAGAAAAGCGAACAGAAAGTTTCAAAAGTTGTCTCCCTTTGAAAAATGGTGGAAAAGTCTGCCAGGTGTTCCAATTCCCCTTAACTGACTGTGAACACACATTTCAAGAACATAAATTAGAGAATGCTAAGATGCCTTTTCTTGTGTGTCACCTCATTTGTTTTCATTCTTGATATGACAAATTTACATAGCCCAAGATAAGAGGGGATATCCACATTTAATTTTCTTACTGCTGCATGAAAACATTTGTTGTGGGCACTCACAGAAGTGCCTCACAGAGATGCTTCTAATGAGTATCCACAACATATATTTTCATGCAGATTTGTTTGTTTGATTTGAGGTTTAACGTCCCCTTCAACACTGTAAAGGTCATTTTGGAGACGTTGCTTCCAATTTTATGGGACTTTTACCCGACATCGAGATGAAATGACATCTGAAGCCCTTACCCAATGAAACCAATAGGGTTTATTAGCATGGAAGGTCCGCCTCGCACCGCGGTTCCTGGACAGGCTTAGATCCTCTAAGCGGTTTTCCAGTACTAGTGTGCGGGCCGGATTCAGCTCTGTGTGGAAGCATCATGCAGCCCATATATTTCTTCAAGCCCCTATGGGCGGGGGCTTATTTTCATGCAGAAATAAGAAAAATATCAATACTTTATGCAGAAATAAGAAAAGATGGCTTCAGCTCTGGGTGGAAGGATCGTGCTGCCCATCTATTTCTTCAAGCCCCGATGGGCGGGGCCATCAATGGGTTAACTAACAACTTTACAAGCACTGTACATCTGCAGGGTCAAGTTATTAACAAGAGGGCCATGATGGCCCTGGATCGCTCACCTGATCCATAGTGTAACAAGTGGGCCCCAGAGAGGGCCATTATTGGCCCCAGGGCTTTAATGTACATAATGTTGAGGGAGGTCTTAAAGGTGAAGCTTCATACCAAACATCAACAAAGGCTAAAATTTGAACAATCTTGTCAAAGGTCCACTAGATGAAGCTACACATCAAATATCAAAGACCTGGGCCTAGCGGTTTCAGAGAAGAAGATTTTTAAAGATTTTGCCTATATAAGCCTATGTAAAATCAAAGGGCCACGGGACAGGGGCATTTTTTGCCCCAGCACTATAGTTTGAACAATCTTGGTAGGGGTCCACTAGATGAAGCTTCATACCAAATATCAAAGTTCTGGGCCTTGTGGTTTCAGAGAAGAAGATTTTTAAAGATTTTCCCTATATAAGCCTATGTAAAACCAAAGGGCCCCGTGGCAGGGGGGGATTTTTTGTCCCAGCACTATAATTTGAACAATCTTGGTAGGGGTCCACTAGACGAAGCTTCATACCAAATATCAAAGTCCTGGGCCTTGTGGTTTCAGAGAAGAAGATTTTTAAAGATTTTCCCTATATAAGCCTATGTAAAACCAAAGGGCCCCGGGGCAGGGGCATTTTTGGCCCCAGCACTAAAATTGGAACAATCTTGGTAGGGGTCCACTAGATGAAGCTTCATACCAAATATCAAAGTCCTGGGCCTTGTGGTTTTAGAGAAGAAAATTTTTAAAGATTTTCCCTATATAAGCCTATGTAAAACCAAAGGGCCCCGTGGCGGGGGCATTTTTGGCCCCAGCACTATAATTTGAACAATCTTGGTAGGGGTCCACTAGATGAAGCTTCATACCAAATATATAAGACCTGGGCCTTGTGGTTTCAGAGAAGAAGATTTTTAAAAATTTTCCCTATATAAGCCAATGTAAAAGCAAAGGGCCCCGTGGCGGGGGCATTTTTGTCCCAGCACTAAAATTTGAACAATCTTGGTAGGGGTCCACTAGATGAAGCTTCATACCAAATATCAAAGTCCTGGGCCTTGTGGTTTCAGAAAAGAAAATTTTTAAAGATTTTCCCTATATAAGCCCATGTAAAACCAAAGGGCCCCGTGGCGGGGGCATTTTTTGTCCCAGCACTAAAATTTGAACAATCTTGGTAGGGGTCCACTAGATGAAGCTTCATACCAAATATCAAAGACCTGGGCCTTGTGGTTTCAGAGAAGAAGATTTTTTAAGATTTTCCCTATATAAGCCTATGTAAAACCAAAGGGCCCCGGGGCGGGGGCATTTTTGGCCCCAGCACTGTAATTTGAACAATCTTGGTAGGGGTCAACTAGATGAAGCTTCATACCAAATATCAAAGACCTGGGCCTTGTGGTTTCAGAGAAGAAGATTTTTAAAGATTTTCCCTATATAAGCCAATGTAAAACCAAAGGGCCCCGTGGCGGGGGCATTTTTTGTCCCAGCACTATAATTTGAACAATCTTGGTAGGGGTCCACTAGATGAAGCTTCATACCAAATATCAAAGTCCTGGGCCTTGTGGTTTCAGAGTAGAAGATTTTTGAAGATTTTCCCTATATAAGCCTATGTAAAACCAAAGGGCCCTGGGGCGGGGGCATTTTTGGCCCCAGCACTATAATTTGAACAATCTTGGTAGGGGTCCACTAGATGAAGCTTCATACCAAATATCAAAGACCTGGGCCTTGTGGTTTCAGAGAAGAAGATTTTTAAAGATTTTCCCTATATAAGCCAATGTAAAACCAAAGGGCCCCGTGGCGGGGGCATTTTTCGTCCCAGCACTCAAATTTGAACAATCTTGGTAGGGGTCCACTAGATGAAGCTTCATACCAAATATCAAAGTCCTGGGCCTTGTGGTTTCAGAGAAGAAGATTTTTAAAGATTTTCCCTATATAAGCCTATGTAAAACCAAAGGGCCCCCGTGCGGGGGCATTTTTGGCCCCAGCACTATAATTTGAACAATCTTGGTAGGGGTCCACTAGATGAAGCTTCATACCAAATAACAAAGACCTGGGCCTTGTGGTTTCAGAGAAGAAGATTTTTTAAGTTTTTGGTGAAAAAAATCTGTTTTTGGCTCCTGTGACCTAGATGTGCAACGGACCGGAACCATTTGACCCATATTCAAACTTGACCGAGATATTGTCATGACGATCATTCTGAGCAAGTTTAATGATGATTGGACCATAACTGTGCCCTCTAGTGTGTTCACAAGGTTTTTCTATGATTTGACCTACTGACCTACTTTTTGACCCAACATGACCCATATTCAAACTTGACTGAGATATTGTCAGGATGATTATTCTGAGCAAGTTTGATGATGATTGGACCATAACTGTGCCCTCTAGAGTGTTCACAAGGTTTTTCTATGAATTGACCTACTGACCTACTTTTTGACCCGACATGACCCATATTCAAACTTGACCGAGATATTGTCACAATGATCATTCTGAGCAAGTTTGATGATAATTGAACCATAACTGTGCCCTCTAGAGTGTTCACAAGGACTATCTATGGTTTGACCTACTGACCTACTTTTTGACCCTACATGATCCATATTCGAACCTGACCGAGATATTGTCATGATAATTATTCTGAGCAAGTTTGATGATGATTGGACCAAAACTGTGCCCTCTAGAGTGTTCACAAGGTTTTT
The DNA here is from genome assembly GCA_963580285.1 of Lucinisca nassula. Taxonomy (NCBI): domain Eukaryota; kingdom Metazoa; phylum Mollusca; class Bivalvia; order Lucinida; family Lucinidae; genus Lucinisca; species Lucinisca nassula. Next base: position 180,958,712 of record OY757010.1, read on the forward strand.
CTATGATTTGACCTACTGACCTACTTTTTCACCCGACATGACCCATATTCGAACTTGACCGAGATATTGTCATGATGATCATTCTGAGCAAGTTTGATGATGATTGGACCAAAACTGTGGCCTCTAGTTTGTTCACAAGAAAAAGTTTACGCACGACGGACGACGGACGACGGACGACGCACGACGACGCCGGACATCTTACGGTCACAAAAGCTCACCATGACCTTCGGTCAGGTGAGCTAAAAACTAACAATGTCATTAGTTAAAACATCTTAAAAACTTTTGATCATTTAATGTGACAAATATACATATATTTTTGCTGAAAAGAAGTGAGTAGCTTCTGCATTGCATTGCAAAAGCTACTCGTATTTTTTTTTTCAGCAAAAAATCCAGATTATTAGATATTATACTTGCTAGTTAAGTTAACAATTTGCCCACTAACAAGCTTGTGAAGCTAACGATGCTTTGAACAACTGGACCAGTTCAAAGTATTGTTAGCTTAACGAGCTCGTTAGTGGTCATATTGTTGACTGTTTTATTTAAGTTCAATATCTAAAAGTTTGGTATTTTTGCTGAAAAAATGTGAGCAGCTTTTGCATTTGCAAAAGCTGCTCACATTTTTTCAGCAAAAATAATTAAATATTGTCCATATGATCAAAGTTTTAATGATACCTAAACTAACAATGTCGTTAGACTTGAACAACTGGACTCAGGCAGGTTCTCACGACAAGTACAACAACATATACCATCTGTGCTATGCCTCTGTTTGTCATAATATATCTGGCATGTATAAGACCATAGAGCATTTCTGCAGCCTGTTCTATCAGATCACTCTGGTTAGGATTATCTTCCAACTCATCATCTGAAAATGAAAGTACACATTAGCCTCTTTAGAACACTTTTCATTGTAAGTTTATGTTTACCATGGTTTCGGGTATAACACAGTTTGAAGATGGATTAAAACTGGATTGTATAGATGTTTCTATATGACATGGTTGTTTTAACGAACATGGTGTCAGCTTTGAACCAACAACAGTGTTATAAAGAAGTTGCGGTTTAATCTGATATGGCTGGTCTTCTTTCTATACAATCTGTACATTTTTGTTTGCATACACACCACAACCTCATTAAACAACACCGTTTGTTATATACACAGTTTCAAGATGGATCCCAAAATGTATAGATTATATAGAAAAATGACCATAAATGGTCATTTTTCTATATAATCTATAAATTTTTGTTTGAATATGACACAGTTGTTTAACAACACAGTTTCTGCTTTAGACCCCAACAATAGTGTTATAGAGAGGTAGGGCTGTACATGTATATAACATGGATGATCAAGTAACAGTTTTGGCTTTGCACCCCAACAATAGTGTGGTGTATCCTGATATTATATATTCACTCTAATTTGATCGCATTGTGCTCAGAAGTTTCTTTTTTGCCATAGAAGCAAAATAGAAGTGAAGGCAATGATCAGGAATCAATACAATTAACCCACAGCTCCCATCACAGACACAAAAAGGAAAGAAACACAAACATGAAACAACTAGACACTAATGGAAACATCAATAGCCGAGAGCCAAAAGGACAGTTACTTCCCCACAAAATGGCCAATTGGCTATCCAAAACAAAATAAGAAGAAAATAATTGCCCTAGAAAGTCCTTCAACTACCAATAAGCACATAGTCAGGTACAACCACATGCTCCTTGTGTCAACACAGGACATGTTGGGCTCTGCAAAATACATGTATGTCCAAAGTTGGTGTACATCTTTAAAATAATAAACCATAAATACATCCTCAAATCATCCACAAAGCAGGTAAGTGTCCTTCTTTCTCGAAAGATGGGGAAGAAGAAAAACAAAAAGAATCTGATGCACTCTTTAAGGCTTTTAGATGGCATAATCTGGGTCCAGTTGTTCAAAATATCATTAGCTTAACAAGCTTGTTACTGCCAAAATTTTAAATGTTCTAGCAAGTACAATATCAAATAGGTATTTTTGCTGAAAAAAATGTGAGCATCGAATTTTTTTGGCAAAAATGTTAGTATAGTTGCCATATTATATGATCAGTTTTAACAATAGGTTAGCTAATGACACCGTTAGTTTTAAACAACTGGCCTCTAGTATCAAATAAACAAGTGATTCTTGAAAAAAGCATTGGTGCACGCTTATTTGTGCACGATAATTACAGCAAAAATATTAATTTATTTACATGTATTGTGTCCACAGTCCAGTACGCAGTGTACTTCCAGATGAGATTGCCCCAAAAGAAGGAGTCTGATCAGGATCAAAGTCTGATCAGGATCTAATGTTAGAAAATTTTGCCAGCACATTTAAACACAATCTTGGACAGGACAAATTTGCTTCATGAGCCAGCTAAACAACTTTTACAAATATGAGTTACATGGTAAATGCTTTTATAGGAGCAACTCTTAACCCTTAAGATGTTGAGAAAGCTACATCTGAAAATGTCGCCTGCTTATGTCGTCTGCTGAATTTTTTTTTAACAAACTTTTTAAAAATATTTTTGCAAACAGACAATCAGTGTGGGCCCAGATCAGACTGCTCCTGAACTCGGTCCACACAGTTTGCAAAAAAATACTTTAAAGGTAACCGGCAGACTGCAAAGCAGACACCAATTGTCGTGATTGGCAGTTTATGGGTTAACCTTCGGATAGTTATATCCTGTTTTGAGAACAATACAGATCCAGATCAGCTGGCTTCTTGGATCTATACTGTTTTCCAATCTGCCTCTGAATTCATGGTAAAGATTGAAATCATGTAACACGAATGGCTGACGATTGTGGAGAAGTATAGCATCCTGAAACTAGAGCTGTCAGAGGATCTGACTATAGCCCCGCTTCAGCGCTGTCAGAGAAGAAAGTTATTTAAGCTGCAGAGAAAACAGTTATGAACAAGAAATAACTGTTGAAAATTTTACATTATCTGGAAAAACTCTAAGAGTTGTGAGCCCTTGTCCCTCATTTCAATGAGCATGATACATTACCAGAATGTCCATGTTTATACTAAATTTCATCTTCCATTTTTCAATGTTCAAAGGGTAATAACTCCTAAAGTAGGCAAATCAGAGTCAGGGTTCCTGCGCTCTGCACATTGTCTCATGGTGCTTTACACTTGTGTGAAGTGTCATGAAAATATCTCAAATGGTTTGTGAGTTATGGAGCCGACACAGTCAAAATTGCCTTTTTAAATGTTCAAAGGGCAATAACTCCTAAAGTAGGCAAACCAGAGTTATGGTTCCTGCACTCTGCACATCATCTCAAGGTGCTTTTCATTTATTTGAAGTTTCATGAAAATATCAGAAACGGTTATGGAGCGGACATAGTTAAAATTGCCATTTTTTAATATTCAAAAGCCTATAACTGAAAAAGTAGACAATCCAGAGTTTGGGTTCCTGCGCTCTGCACACGTAATATGGTGCTTTACATTTGTGTGAAGTTTCATAAAATTATCTCAAACGGTTTTTGAGTTATCGAGCAAAGACGGCTAAAATTGATATTTTTCAATATTCAAAGGGAAATAACTCAAAAATTAGGCAATCCAGAGTTATGGTTCCTGCACTCTGCACACCATCTCATGGTGTTTAATGTTTGTGTGAAGTTTCATGAAAATATGTGAATGGGTTTTAAAGTTATGGAGCGGACACGAAAATTGTTAACAGACACAGACAGACACACAGACAGACACACAGACAGACACACAGAAAATACGAAAACCAGAGTTATGGTTCTTGCGCTCTGCACATTGTCTCATAGTGCTTAACATTTGTGTGAAGTTTCATGAAATTATCTCAAACGGTTTTCGAGTTATGAAGCGGACACTGTTAAAATTGCCATTTTTCAATGTTCAAAGGGCAATAACTCCAAAAATAAGCAATGCAGAGTTATGGTTCCTGCGCTCTGCACATCGTCTCATAGTGCTTAACATTTGTGTGAAGTTTCCTAAAAATATCTCAAACGGTTTTCGAGTTATGAAGCGGACACAATTAAAATTGCCATTTTTCAATGTTCAAAGGGCAATAACTCCAAAAGTAGGCAATCCACAGTTATAATTCCTTCGCTCTGCACATTGTCTTATGGTGTTTAACATTTGTGTGAAGTTTCATGAAAATATGTTAAGCAGATACAAAGTTATGGAGCCAACACAAATTAACGGAATCACGGAATTACGGAATTACGGAAAATGTTCAAAGGGCAATAACTCCAAAAGTAGGCAATCCACAGTTATAATTCCTTCACTCTGCACATTGTCTTATGGTGTTTAACATTTGTGTGAGGTTTCATGAAAATATGTTAAGCAGATACAAAGTTATGGAGCCAACACAAACTAGAGCTGTCAGAGGATCTGACTATAGCCCCGCTTCAGCGCTGTCAGAGAAGAAAGTTATTTAAGCTGCAGAGAAAACAGTTATGAACAAGAAATAACTGTTGAAAATTTTACATTATCTGGAAAAACTCTAAGAGTTGTGAGCCCTTGTCCCTCATTTCAATGAGCATGATACATTACCAGAATGTCCATGTTTATACTAAATTTCATCTTCCATTTTTCAATGTTCAAAGGGTAATAACTCCTAAAGTAGGCAAATCAGAGTCAGGATTCCTGCGCTCTGCACATTGTCTCATGGTGCTTTACACTTGTGTGAAGTGTCATGAAAATATCTCAAATGGTTTGTGAGTTACGGAGCCGACACAGTCAAAATTGCCTTTTTAAATGTTCAAAGGGCAATAACTCCTAAAGTAGGCAAACCAGAGTTATGGTTCCTGCACTCTGCACATCATCTCAAGGTGCTTTTCATTTATTTGAAGTTTCATGAAAATATCAGAAACGGTTATGGAGCGGACATAGTTAAAATTGCCATTTTTTAATATTCAAAAGCATATAACTGAAAAAGTAGACAATCCAGAGTTTGGGTTCCTGCACTCTGCGCACGTAATATGGTGCTTTACATTTGTGTGAAGTTTCATAAAATTATCTCAAACGGTTTTTGAGTTATCGAGCAAAGACGGCTAAAATTGATATTTTTCAATATTCAAAGGGAAATAACTCAAAAATTAGGCAATCCAGAGTTATGGTTCCTGCACTCTGCACACCATCTCATGGTGTTTAATGTTTGTGTGAAGTTTCATGAAAATATGTGAATGGGTTTTAAAGTTATGGAGCGGACACGAAAATTGTTAACAGACACAGACAGACAGACACACAGAAAATACGAAAACCAGAGTTATGGTTCTTGCGCTCTGCACATTGTCTCATAGTGCTTAACATTTGTGTGAAGTTTCATGAAATTATCTCAAACGGTTTTCGAGTTATGAAGCGGACACTGTTAAAATTGCCATTTTTCAATGTTCAAAGGGCAATAACTCCAAAAATAAGCAATGCAGAGTTATGGTTCCTGCGCTCTGCACATCGTCTCATAGTGCTTAACATTTGTGTGAAGTTTCCTAAAAATATCTCAAACGGTTTTCGAGTTATGAAGCGGACACAATTAAAATTGCCATTTTTCAATGTTCAAAGGGCAATAACTCCAAAAGTAGGCAATCCACAGTTATAATTCCTTCGCTCTGCACATTGTCTTATGGTGTTTAACATTTGTGTGAAGTTTCATGAAAATATGTTAAGCAGATACAAAGTTATGGAGCCAACACAAATTAACGGAATCACGGAATTACGGAATTACGGAAAATGTTCAAAGGGCAATAACTCCAAAAGTAGGCAATCCACAGTTATAATTCCTTCACTCTGCACATTGTCTTATGGTGTTTAACATTTGTGTGAGGTTTCATGAAAATATGTTAAGCAGATACAAAGTTATGGAGCCAACACAAACTAGAGCTGTCAGAGGATCTGACTATAGCCCCGCTTCAGCGCTGTCAGAGAAGAAAGTTATTTAAGCTGCAGAGAAAACAGTTATGAACAAGAAATAACTGTTGAAAATTTTACATTATCTGGAAAAACTCTAAGAGTTGTGAGCCCTTGTCCCTCATTTCAATGAGCATGATACATTACCAGAATGTCCATGTTTATACTAAATTTCATCTTCCATTTTTCAATGTTCAAAGGGTAATAACTCCTAAAGTAGGCAAATCAGAGTCAGGATTCCTGCGCTCTGCACATTGTCTCATGGTGCTTTACACTTGTGTGAAGTGTCATGAAAATATCTCAAATGGTTTGTGAGTTACGGAGCCGACACAGTCAAAATTGCCTTTTTAAATGTTCAAAGGGCAATAACTCCTAAAGTAGGCAAACCAGAGTTATGGTTCCTGCACTCTGCACATCATCTCAAGGTGCTTTTCATTTATTTGAAGTTTCATGAAAATATCAGAAACGGTTATGGAGCGGACATAGTTAAAATTGCCATTTTTTAATATTCAAAAGCATATAACTGAAAAAGTAGACAATCCAGAGTTTGGGTTCCTGCACTCTGCGCACGTAATATGGTGCTTTACATTTGTGTGAAGTTTCATAAAATTATCTCAAACGGTTTTTGAGTTATCGAGCAAAGACGGCTAAAATTGATATTTTTCAATATTCAAAGGGAAATAACTCAAAAATTAGGCAATCCAGAGTTATGGTTCCTGCACTCTGCACACCATCTCATGGTGTTTAATGTTTGTGTGAAGTTTCATGAAAATATGTGAATGGGTTTTAAAGTTATGGAGCGGACACGAAAATTGTTAACAGACACAGACAGACAGACACACAGAAAATACGAAAACCAGAGTTATGGTTCTTGCGCTCTGCACATTGTCTCATAGTGCTTAACATTTGTGTGAAGTTTCATGAAATTATCTCAAACGGTTTTCGAGTTATGAAGCGGACACTGTTAAAATTGCCATTTTTCAATGTTCAAAGGGCAATAACTCCAAAAATAAGCAATGCAGAGTTATGGTTCCTGCGCTCTGCACATCGTCTCATAGTGCTTAACATTTGTGTGAAGTTTCCTAAAAATATCTCAAACGGTTTTCGAGTTATGAAGCGGACACAATTAAAATTGCCATTTTTCAATGTTCAAAGGGCAATAACTCCAAAAGTAGGCAATCCACAGTTATAATTCCTTCGCTCTGCACATTGTCTTATGGTGTTTAACATTTGTGTGAAGTTTCATGAAAATATGTTAAGCAGATACAAAGTTATGGAGCCAACACAAATTAACGGAATCACGGAATTACGGAATTACGGAAAATGTTCAAAGGGCAATAACTCCAAAAGTAGGCAATCCACAGTTATAATTCCTTCGCTCTGCACATTGTCTTATGGTGTTTAACATTTGTGTGAAGTTTCATGAAAATATGTTAAGCAGATACAAAGTTATGGAGCCAACACAAATTAACGGAATCACGGAATGACAGAAGGACATGGCAAATCCAATATAGCCCCACTTTTTCAAAGCGGGGCTATAATTAACGGAATCACGGAATGACAGAAGGACATGGCAAATCCAATATAGCCCCACTTTTTCAAAGCGGGGCTATAATAATCAGCACAGTGAAAAGTTTTGCAATGAACAGTTTTAATTATTTTTTTTCAAGTAATTACAAAAACGTAAACATAAGGCTTACCAGGTTCTAAATCTAGAATCATATCCAAGGCTTGTCTGTAGTGTGGAACCTGTTCATTTAAACCTGTTAAGTTGAACTTGTCCTGTATGTAATCTTCATCAACCTAAAGTAAGGAAATCAATGGTATACCTCCATGTACAGTAAAATTCCTATATTAAGACCACCTTTGGGACTGTTCAAAAGTGGTCTTTAAGACCAATTTTGAATAGTCCCAAAGGTTGTCTCTTATTGAGAGACACTGGGTGTGGAAAACATAAAGAAAGGATAACAGATACTTTCTCAATAAGCTTTCAACATCAGATTTAGTCTTAATTTTAGGTGGTTCTACTGCGTTTGTTGTTCTTTACCGTATTTATTCAGACTGACAGGCCTGATCAAACAGTGTTGACCCAGATGAGATGCCACAGAATGCAGCTTCTCAACTGGGCTTACACTGTTTGCAATCATCCGTTTGATTTTTGACACAACATCAGGTGGAAAATTGAACTTGTTCAAATTTTTATAACAATTATGATAAAGAGTTGAGGTGTCTGAATATTTAGAGTAAATTCCCGATTTTGCAGTATTCACCATAAATTTTAGCAACAATCTTTTTCTCAAGTCATCATGAATGGTGAAAATGAAAGTTTATTCAATATCTATATTAACCCATTTTGTACCGGAAACCCCAAAACGGGTAACCGGGCAAACAGTGCAGGCCCAGATCAGATGCCGCAGAATGCGGCATCTGACCAGGGCCTTCACTGTTTGCTTAAAGTTCAGCCATTTGCCAAATCAATTTTGAACAAAACACAACCTGACACCCCTAAATTTTGAAATGGACTCCTGCTATATTTAAGGAGGAAGATCCCATTTGGTACAAAAAGGGCTAACACTTTATTTTTAGATCATTCTTTGTCTGAAACCCAAATTCTTCTATCGGTGATACCCTCTGCTACAGCTGGTTTGACTGCATTTTTTTATACACATATTAACCCATTTGTACCAGAAACCCCAAAATGGTTACCCGGCCTGGCAAACAGTGCGGAGCCAGATCAGATGCCGCAGAAAGTGGTGTCTGATCAGGGCCTCCACTGTTTGCTAAAAGTTCAGTCATTTTCCAAGTAAATTTTGCTGAAAACACAACCCAACACCCCTAAAATTTGAATTGGACTCCTGCTATATATAAGGAGGAATATTCCATTTGGTACAAAAAGGGTTAAAGCAACAGATGAGGTGCACATTTGATGATAATTTAAGGATAAGTTTCCTTATTTCTTGACCTGAGGTTTTACTTTTCCATCAACACTATTTAGGTCTTAAGCCCTAATACATGTACAGTCCAACCTGTATTATGCAAGCACCTCTGGGATATTTAAAAAGTGCTTGCATAAGGCAGGTGCTTGCTTACCAAAGGTGAATTTTAATTTATTTTCCTTTTTCAAGAGCTGAATGACGGGTTCCTTGCTTAATAGAGGTGGCCACTAAGACAAGTTTGACGGTACATACGTGTACTTTACAGTGTGTGTCCTTGCACATACATCATGTACCAGTATGACACTTTTAACCCCGAGGGTCAAGTGGCGTAGAAATCGCTCACCTGGATGAGGCTGATCTTGCACTGGACCATGAAGGCCATCCTCGCTATCAGATCAGATTGCCTTTAGCAATGCTGAATCCGATGTTGTTGCTGAGTGGAGAGTGTCTTGGATATTGATACGTGACACTTTTAGCAATTCTGTATCTCTATATAGCCCTAGCGCCTCCTTTGAGGTTTTGGTTCAATCCACCATAACCATATGGGAGCAGATGAAGTTTAAAAATTTTCAAGATGGCCGCTATGGCGACCATTTTGCACATAAGAACAGAGCAGTTTTAGCAATTCTGAACCTCCAGTGTCACCCAAATGCCTCCAATCATGTTTCAGCTTTATCCCACTCATCCAGCTATTTTAGACACAACTTTGGGTAATAAATTCTACTTACCGTATGAAATAATCGATTCCAGACAAATCAATAATGATTATCATTTTTGTGGAATTTATTGATCGATTAACCGATTGACAGATTAATCGCGCCAGACTGCCAGCCTTACCCACCACTTCCTGATCACCAGTCAGACGTGCATCCGACTGAGATACCGCGGCCGGCGTTTCAGTTATTGTGAATCTCCATGTCATCATGTTGCCGCAGATCAAGTTTCAGCTCAATATGACATTCAGTTCAGGAGAAGGTCGTTTGAGTGATTTTAGTAATTCTGGATTTCCATGTCGCCCTGATGCCTCACATCCAGTGTCAACTCTATCGGACTTTTGGTTCAAGAGATATTATTTTAAGAATTTCAAGATGACTGCCATGGTGGCAATCTTGAATATCAGAACAACATGATTTCCGCATTTCTAAAGTAGAAGTAAAACAAAGATCAGGAATTGATACAATTAACTTACTCCATCCATAAAAGACACCAAAGGGAAAGAAATACAAACATTAAGCGACCAGACCATAATGGAAACCTAAACAAAGTCTGAATGTAACAATTCTGAATCCCAACGTTGCATTAATGGCTCCTAGCAAGTATCAACTCAGGCTGACTTATGGTTAAAGTGAAAAGTTAACGATGGACAGACGATGGACTGACAACCGGTCTCAACAAAAACTGACCTGGAACTATGGTGAGCTGAAAATAACAAAGGTATTGGATTTTCAAGGCTTGCCATATGCATGCTCAGCCAAATATGTTCAAAATTTACAGTATAATTACCTCACAAAAGAATTCATTTCCTCTCAGTCCACAAAACCAGGAAATCCATGACACTTCTTCAGAACTGCTCATTCTGGCTGCCAACTAGAAATGAACCTGAAAATTTTTAAATATTGTTTATTGTATTATTCATTTAACCCTTATCCCTTTGAACACAAACATTACTACCTTTGCAAACAGTGTAGATCCAGATCAGATGGCTTCTGAATCAGGATCTACACTGTTTGTCATTCAGTTTGTGAACTGGATGAATACATTATATCAAGTAATTTGGTTGGTGGATAGTCGGAAATCGGTGTGGCTGAATTAATTTATTCAATAGGATAAGGGTTAAGGCAGGCTGCCTTTACATAATATTTATGTGTTTGTTTGTCTTGAGGTTTTACATCCCCATCAACACTTTTTAGTTCTTTTGGAGACAATGCTTCCAATTTTGTGGGACTTTGGCCTGACTCTGACATGAAATAACCAGAGATAGACCTACATGTATGTGTACATGTACCATCCAAAGAAACTGCTAGGGTTTAAGAGATGGTCTGACTGGCACCACTTTTCCTAGGCAGACTTAGATCTTCTAAGTGGTTAACCAGTACTAAACATTTTGGTCACATTCAGCTCTGCGTCGAATCATCATGCAGCCCAATCTCTTTCTCCAAGCCCCCTTGGTGGGGATGCATACCTTGAGAAAATGTATTGTTATATTTTGATGCTTTGACATATTGCAACAGATAACAGATGATATCCACATATTATTTTTCTTATTTCTGTGCAAAAACGTACATGCTTGTTGTGGGTTCTCATTAGAAGCGCCTCGCCAAGACGCTTCTAATGGGTATCCACAACATACAGATTAAGTTTTCATACAGAAATAAAAACAAATATCAGGGGCTGGTTGTTAAAAGCCTCGTTAGCTTAACGAGCTCGTTGGTGGTCATATTGTTAACTGTTCTATTAAGTATACTGTCTAAAATCTTGTTATTTCTGCCGAAAAAATATAAGCATATTGGCAATATCAAATGATCAAGGTTGAACGACCTGTTAACTAACAACATCGTTAGTTTGAAACAACTGGTCCCAGTACATTGTACTTTTCAGACAAAAAAGCACGTTATCTGGAGCTACAGTATGTGCCATGGAAAGACTGAGTAAATTCAAGCTTCATGCCAACAAAAATGTATCCTTGGGGTTAACCGTTAGCTGATTGAGAATGAAACGATTGTTGCTTAGCAAATGGGAAGACTTTCGTGCCAACAAAAAGGCTCTGATCACCATGGAAACAGATAAGGAGAGTACTTGTTGACAATTGAGAGGTTGAAGGTGACGTCACACACCTACAGTTATCTTTCTTGCTGGAGACACCCAGGCTCATTTCTAACAGAGTTTTAATGTATTTTTCTTTTAAATAACTTTCTTGTCCCTTGGAAAATTATGAATAAACCTTGATTATTATATTCTTATGATCTTTAAGAACAATCACAGACACATATTAACCCCTTCCGTGTTTTTATCACTATGGGATAATTGCTCAAAAAATGGATAAAATAGTACACCAAAACCTGCCTGGTGTCTCCAATATGGTGGATCACGGGAGAATAATCTTACAAAAATGCTGTGCCCGCAACCTCTCAATTAACCCTTGTCCTGCTGAATATTCATATATGCCACACCCACTACCGATTATCTACCAATCAGATTTTTTGATGCAAATTATTGCAACAAATTCACAATCTGAATGGCAAACAATGTAGATCCTGATCAGATGGCTTCGTCAGAAGCCATCTGATCTGGATCTTCATTGTTTGGAAAATAAGGCATATCCGGGTTCAGCAGGACAAGGGTTAAGTAAATAAAAACATCATGTTAGGAAGTCTATGCGATGAAGACCATCCCCTAAACCCCACTTTATACATGTACAGCGAAAAGTGGATTCCCACATATACTTCGGTCACCAGAAAGACCAAAATCACCCAAAATCTATCGAAATCACCGAGGCTAGCTCAGAAATAACAATTGTATGGTTGGACAGGGTTGGGAAATACATGGTAGGGTAGGGTTCTGTTGGATTTGGTCTGGGTGGCTTTGGTAGGGATGGGTATGGTGGGGGAAATTGCCATGGAAATCACCGAAATCAACACTCTTCCAATAATGTGCTTGGAACCTCTGGAACATTCTCACGCATATGTCACCTTGGGATGGTCAGAAATCATCATCTTATTGTTATTTTTTATTGTTATTAATATTATACTCTCTGTCTTTCAATCATTGTATGTCCGTTGTACATTTATTGAAAATCAACTCAAACTCAGATAAAGTGATTGAGGTATTAATTGTTAATTAACATGATTATTGATAAATGTATTATCCAGATATGTTTACTGACTGTGCCATATTTACCACTGACAGTCTTTAGTTGAGGGTCACTGATGAGGCCTAATTGGTCGAAACTAGTTAGCCTGGCCCAGAAAACATGTACACTTCATATTTTCCAGTTCTGTGGTGTATTCCTTGCTTCCAAAGGATAACCCTTTTATAGAAAATATTTAAGCATTTTAATCATCATCAATGGATTTTTGATTAACGTGCAGGTACAAGGGCAATGTCCACATAAGTGGGCCCCCTTCCAGGTAGCTGGCTTGCTGCATGCATAGCAGATCTTATCGTACCAGATCTCCAGGCCTGTCTATCATGAGGATCAATAGCAGAGAGCTTCCATTCTCTGCAATCTCTTTCTGTCAGCTGCTTCCAGGTCATGTTGGGCCTTCCAGGCCCCCGTTTTCCACCTACCTGCATGCACCCTTGGAGCGTTCCACATGTCCATACCAGAGGAGCCTTCTCTCTTTCAGGATGAGGTCCAGGTTCTCAATGCCAAGACTCTCAAGTAACTCACTGGACCTGATGCCGATAGTGACAGGGTCCTGTGTCCTGTCATTCCGCTGAAGACGTTGGAGGTTTGGCTTTGTCAATGGCCATGTCTCACTGGCATGGAGCATTGCACTCCGCACACAAGAGCTGTCCACACAGCCACGTGTCTTGCACGAGAGGTGGCGGGAAGAGAGAACTGGTAGCAACCTTTTGAATTTCTTCTAGGCTGTTTTCACACTTGATGTGGTTGAAAGGTCGCAACCACCCGCTGCTGAGAGAATATCACCTAGGTAGCAAAAGGAAGCTACAACCTCCAGCTTGTCGGATCCAACTTGGACTTCCCTCTGTGGTCTGCCATCTAAGGGTTGTGCAGTTCCTTGGCACTGTGTACACCTGTAATCAGGGTCCTCTATTAAGCGCTTGAGTCCACTGCATTTCTTGTGCACCCAAAACTTGCAGCCATTACAAAAGATACTGTTGCTGCCCACTCCAGTGCAACATACAGCATAGGAACTGGCCTGTACTCTGCAGGAGGTCCAAACCTGAGCCACAGATCATGATCTTTGTCTTTCCTGCATTCACTCTCGCCTCCATTGCTTTTTTCCAAGTTAAGAGCCTCCTGACACATTCCTCAAGGGATTCAGCTATGATGACAAGGTCATCAGCATACAGGTCCTCCCATGGGACTCCAGAGCGGAACTCACATGACAAGGCTTCAAGCACAATGATGAAAAGCAGTGGGCTGAGAACAGAGCGTTGGCTGCCTTGATGAACACCCACCTTCACTTCAAATTCTTCACTGTAACCATCACCAACATGGACACGGCTCCGAGCATTAGCATACATGTAGATCCCTTGGACCAGTCGCACAATCCACTTGTCCACTCCAAGTTTTCTTAGTGCCCACCAGATGACTTTCCCAGGCACTTGGTCAAATCAAGGTTGGTCGGTAAATACCGGGGGTGGGAATTCCCACTGGTATTTACCGGTAATTACCGTCCTGGGAAATACTCCAAATTTCAGCAAAAGTGGGAAATACTGGGAAATAGTGGGAAATATGATTTTTGTTTAGTTATTTCATATAAAAAAACCACTTTTAATATGTGTAATTCAATTGAAAGAATGAACAGTAAGCTATTTTGCAATATACCTCCCCATACATATATGTCATAAGTCTCCAGCAAGCATAAATATAAAGTGATCTGTTGTTATGTAGGGTGCAGAGAGTTATTTAAAATCTCTCATATGCTTAAGAAGATAAGAAACCATGATGATCCCAATATTTGGGACAGACATACCTGGGCAAACAGGGCAGACCCAGATCAGAATCACTTAGCTTCTTTAAGAGAGTTTGCCATTGAAACTACATGTTTTGTATGCTTCAGTGAGTGAGTGAGTTTTAGTTTTACGTCCCACCAACAGCTATGGTCATACGGAGACGGGACCTCGGTTTAAAGACTCATCCGAAAGTCTGGAGAAGCCCGGGATCGATCCTGCGATCCCTGGTTTACAAGGCGAGTAGCGTAACCACTGCACCACGGAGGCTTCTATGTATGCTTCAGTGTAAAACTTAACCACACAGTCCAATTTTTTTAGCACTCTTTGGACGTTTGAATTTTAAGGATGTTTACACAAGAAATAATTTGTCAAGTATACATTTTTGTATGTAATTATACTCCTAATGCTAAGAAGTGTGATAATTTAATTGTTTGTTTGAGACAGGTATAAAAAGAACAGTTTAATTTAATTGTTTGTTTGAGACAGGTATTAAAAGAACACAGTTAATTTAAGCATAAAAGGTTTCTTGAATTATCTACAGAGATACTCACCTAAGTATTAAAATTACATGTATTTACAAGTCAAGGGAAATAGATGAAAGTTAAAAACTAATGTTTTAGAATCATGTTTGAAAAGAAATTAAATGCATTCTATATGAAGGCAAGGGACTAGAGATCTTTCAAGTTATTCAATATAAAAATGGCTGGAAAATTCTTCAAAATTTCACTTGTCCTACATGACTCAGTGCATGTAAACTTTGGTAAATGTCCTAAGGACTAGACAAACTTTTTACTTGTCATTCAATGTTTTTTTGTCATTGAAAGCAGACAAGTGGAATGTTCAAGCCCTGCAGGAACTTGAAATAATTTTGCTTTCAAATAGCTAGGTAGTTGGGGTATATTAAGCAGTCTCAATTGGTACCACCTATGTAAATATATATTCCCAAGTATTTCCCGGGAATTCCCTGTATTTCCCACCGTCCAGGGAAATATGAGTATTTCAAGCTTTTTTACCAACCTTGTATCAAATGCCTTCACCAGGTCTACAAAAGTCATGTAGAGACTCCTGTTGGCCGCCAGATACTTCTCTTGCAGCTGCCGTACAACAAAATTTGCATCTGTTGTGCCTCTTCCTGGGATGAACCCAAACTATGAATCGGCGATGGACATCAACTGCCTAATGAGGCCATCCACAATCCTTTCATGACCTGTCCTGTCAGCTTGAGAGCACGGTAGTTGCCCCGTTCCGATGCACCACCCTTGCCCTTGTAGAGACAGACAATGAAACTCTGTTCCCAGTCAGAGGGTACCTTTCTATCACGGATAATTGCAGCTGCAAGGTCACAGATCATTGAGGCACCCGCATTACCTGCAGCTTTGATCATCTCCACCACTATGCCAGAAGGGCCTGGTGCTTTGCCAGTCTTCATCTGGGAGATAGCCTTCTAAACCATATCAATAGTGATTGGGATGGGCAGCCCTTCCACTGGTGGTTCATCAGACAAGTGGTCTGGGTCTCAGTCAAACTCAACATTGAGTAGCCTTTGGTAGTGTTCTAACCAGGCCCTCTGCTTTGAGTCTTCAATTGACATCTCCCCTGCATCATTCTTTACTGGTTTGTCACCTACAACATTGGCATTCTCTCTTTTCATCTGGTTAGCAAGGCGGTCTACTTCTGAGAAATTACATCAAATTAACAAACCTATTTGATGAAGACATAGAACAGGGAAAAGTGAGGTTTGCAGGTGGTTTACATTTTTTTTCATATTTCAGCTTAAAACACTGATCGTGCCTACTTAATGATTAGAAGCTCCTCATTGAGGAGGTTATAACAAGTATTCACAATATATCTTTTAACAATAACAAAGAAAATAATGTAATTATATAGGAGTGATGCGGATGACTCGTTTACCATGTCTCATTCAAGTTCGTTCATCAGGAAAAAGTGGGATTTGAAGGGTGTATATTTCTTATTCCTGCTCAGAATATACATGTATATTGTGGATACCCTACTCAAATATAATGAAACTTTTGCATCCAAATTTTGAATATTTTCTGGAAAAAATCGTGTGAAATAGGGCATACTTTCTTATCTACAAAAGGTTACTTTTCTGGTGAAAACCATTGACACTTTTCTTATTTTTACTCCAAACATAGGTTGTGAGTGCAACATAGGTTGTGAGTGCTGGTAAGAAGCGACTCTTGAGTCGACCAGAGACAGAACATCAGCCACCAACCAACATTACATAAAATTAAATTCTAAATCAATTCTCAATAAGCCTTTACGCTGGAACCGTCATAGAATCTGAGACCTGACTCACCGCGTGCAATTAAAGAGGGAAGCAAAGGGTGCTGAAGTCATTGCAAGTATAT
Organism: Lucinisca nassula; assembly: GCA_963580285.1. NCBI lineage: Eukaryota > Metazoa > Mollusca > Bivalvia > Lucinida > Lucinidae > Lucinisca > Lucinisca nassula. The sequence continues at coordinate 180,975,547 of OY757010.1, forward strand.
ATTTTTCAGAATTTATATACTAAATCAATATAATTAAGTTATTCTTTAGTAATAATAATACTGATTTGATAAGTAATACATACTGCCAATGCTTAGTCTGATTTCGACGACTTTGATTTGCATACTTAATTAAATGATGATTATTGTTTATTCAAGAGTTGAATAATTAAAGAAATAAAAAAAAATTGTTAACTAGACAATTTAACAAAATATAACTATCTTCCTAATTTATATGTACCTTAATTAATTATACAATGATAAATTCAATATCATATCCTACCCAACTTTGGTGATTTCCATGACGATTCCCCGATCAAACCCATCCCTTCCAAACCCAACATGACCAAATCCAACTAAACCCTACCCCACCATGTCTTTCCCAACTCTATCCCATCATACAATGGTGATTTCTGATCTTCCCAGGGTGCTTTCTGTGGTGATTTCGGTCTTTCCGGTGACCCCATTTACTTTATTTTTCTTATTTCTGTTTCTAAAACATAGACTAATAAAATGATTCTAATCCACCATCTATGTTTTGAGTGGAAATGAGAACAAGATGGTCATGATGACCCTCTCACCTGATCGATTGATTGATCGATCTATCTATCTATCTTCTTATACTGAGTCGGTCATATTTGGCCATTACCTCAGTTGATTGGGTGGCTAAATTTAGAATTTAGCTAAAAAAAAAAAACAAGAGGGCCATGATGGCCCTGGATCGCTCACCTGATCCATAGTGTAACAAGTGGGCCCCAGAGAGGGCCATTATTTGCCCCAGGGCTTTAATGTGCATAATGTTGAGGGAGGTCTTAAAGGTGAAGCTTCATACAAAACATCAACAAAGGCTATAATTTGAACAATCTTGGCAAAGGTCCACTAGATGAAGCTACACATCAAATATCGAAGACCTGGGCCTTGTGGTTTCAGAGAAGAAGATTTTTTTTAAAGATATTCCCTACATAAGCCTATGCAAAACCAAATGGCCCTCGGGCTATATAAATCTATGTTAAACCAAAGGGCCCCGGGGTGGGGGCATTTGTGGCCCCAGGGCTATAATATGAACAATCTTGGTAGAGGTCCATTAGATGAAGCTTCATACCAAATTTCAAAGTCCTGGGCCTTGTGGTTTCAGAGAAGAAGATTTTTAAAGATTATCTCTATATAAGCCTATGTGAAACCTAAGGGCCCCGGGGCGGGGCCACTTTTGGCCCCAGCACTATAATTTGAATCATCTTGGTAGGGGTCCTTTAGAAGAAGCTTCATACCAAATATAAAAGACCTAGGACTTGTGGTTTCAGAGAAGAAGATTTTTAAAGATTTTCCCTATACAAGTCTATGTAAAACCAAAAGGCCCCGGAGCAGGGGCATTTTTGGCCCAAGGGCTATAATTTGATAATTTGAACAATCTTGGTAGGGGTCCACTAGATGAAGCTTCATACCAAATATCAAAGTCCTTGGCCTTGTGGTTTCAGAGAAGAAGATTTTTAAAGATTTTCCCTATATAAGCCTATGTAAAACCAAAGGGCCCTGGGCAGGGGCATTTTTTGCTCCAGCACTATAATTTGAACAATCTTGGTAGGGATCCACTAGATGAAGCTTCATACCAAATATCAAAGTCCTGGGCCTTGCGGTTTCAGAGAAGAAGATTTTTAAAGATTTTCCCTATATAAGCCAATGTAAAACCAAAGGGCCCCGGGGCGGGGACATTTTTGGCCTCAGCACTATAATTTGAATAATCTTGTTAGGGGTCCTTTAGATGAAGCTTCATACCAAATATAAAAGACCTAGGCCTTGTGGTTTCAGAGTAGAAGATTTTTAAAGATTTTCCCTATATAAGTCTACCTAAAACCAAAGGGCCCCGGGGCGGGGGCATTTTTGGCCCAAGGGCTATAATTTGAACAATCTTGGTAGAGGTCCATTAGATGAAGCTTCATACTAAATATCAAAGTCCTGGGCCTTGTGGTTTCAGAGAAGAAGATTTTTAAAGATTTTCCCTATATAAGCCTATGTAAAACCAAAGGGCCCCGGGGCAGGGGCATTTTTGGCCCCAGCACTATAATTTGAACAATCTTGGTAGGGGTTTACTAGATGAAGCTTCATACCAAATATCAAAGACCTGGGCCTTGTGGTTTCAGAGAAGAAGATTTTTAAAGATTTTCCCTATATAAGCCAATGTAAAACCACAGGGCTCCGTGGCGGGGGCATTTTTGGCCCCAGCACTATAATTTGAACAATCTTGGTAGGGGTCCACTAGATGAAGCATCATACCAAATATCAAAGACCTGGGCCTCGTGGTTTCAGAGAAGAAGATTTTTAAAGATTTTCCCTATATAAGCCAATGTAAAACCAAAGGGCCCCGTGGCGGGGGCATTTTTTGTCCCAGCACTATAATTTGAACAATCTTGGTAGGGGTCCACTAGATGAAGCTTCATACCAAATATCAAAGTCCTGGGCCTTGTGGTTTCAGAGAAGAAGATTTTTTAAGATTTTCCCTATATAAGCCTATGTAAAACCAAAGGGCCCCGGGGCGGGGGCATTTTTGGCCCCAGCACTAAAATTTTAACAATCTTGGTAGGGGTCCACTAGATGAAGCTTCATACCAAATATCAAAGACCTGGGCCTTGTGGTTTCAGAGAAGAAAATTTTTAAAGATTTTCCCTATATAAGCCAATGTAAAACCAAAGGGCCCCGTGGCGGGGGCATTTTTTGTCCCAGCACTATAATTTGAACAATCTTGGTAGGGATCCACTAGATGAAGCTTCATACCAAATATCAAAGTCCTGGGCCTTGTGGTTTCAGAGAAGAAGATTTTTAAAGATTTTCCCTATATAAGGCTATGTAAAACCAAAGGGCCCCGAGGCGGGGGCATTTTTGGCCCCAGCACTATAATTTGAACAATCTTGGTAGGGGTCCACTAGATGAAGCTTCATACCAAATATCAAAGACCTGGGCCTTGTGGTTTCAGAGAAGAAGATTTTTAAAGATTTTCCCTATATAAGCCAATGTAAAACCAAAGGGCCCCGTGGCGGGGGCATTTTTGGCCCCAGCACTATAATTTGAACAATCTTGGTAGGGGTCCACTAGATGAAGCTTCATACCAAATATCAAAGTCCTGGGCATTGTGGTTTCAGAGAAGAAGATTTTTAAAGATTTTCCCTATATAAGCCTATGTAAAACCAAAGGGCCCCGTGGCGGGGGCATTTTTTGTCCCAGCACTATAATTTGAACAATGTCACAGGTCAATTTTTTGTATAAATACAAAGGCAATGTCACAAAGAACCAACATGCCAAATATAAAGGCTCTACCTCAAACGGTTCTAAAGTTATGATAAAACAAAAACTAGTGTTCACAAGGTTTTTCAATGATTGACCTACTGACCTACTTTTGGACCCGACATGAGTCATATTCAAACTTGACTGAGATATTGTCATGATGATCATTCTTAGCAAATTTTATGATGATCGGATCAAACCTGTGGCCTCTAAAGTGTTCACAAGGTTTTTCTATGATTTGACCTACTGACCTACTTTTTGATACCACATGACCCATATTCGCACTTGACTGAGATATTGTCACAATGATCATTCTGAGCAAGATTGATGATGATTGGACCAAAAATGTGGCCTTTAGAGTGTTCACAAGGTTTTTCCATGATTTGACCTACTGACCTACATTTGACCCGACATGACCAATATTCAAATTTGACCGAGATATTGTCATGACAATCATTCTGAGCAAGTTTAATGATGATTGGACCATAACTGTGCCCTCTAGTGTGTTCACAAGGTTTTTCTATGATTTGACCTACTGACCTACTTTTTGACCCAACATGACCCATATTCAAACTTGACTGAGATATTGTCAGGATGATTATTCTGAGCAAGTTTGATGATGATTGGACCATAACTGTGCCCTCTAGAGTGTTCACAAGGTTTTTCTATGAATTGACCTACTGACCTACTTTTTGACCCGACATGACCCATATTCAAACTTGACCGAGATATTGTCACAATGATCATTCTGAGCAAGTTTGATGATAATTGAACCATAACTGTGCCCTCTAGAGTGTTCACAAGGACTATCTATGGTTTGACCTACTGACCTACTTTTTGACCCTACATGATCCATATTCGAACCTGACCGAGATATTGTCATGATAATTATTCTGAGCAAGTTTGATGATGATTGGACCAAAACTGTGCCCTCTAGAGTGTTCACAAGGTTTTTCTATGATTTGACCTACTGACCTACTTTTTCACCCGACATGACCCATATTCGAACTTGACCGAGATATTGTCATGATGATCATTCTGAGCAAGTTTGATGATGATTGGACCAAAACTGTGGCCTCTAGTTTGTTCACAAGAAAAAGTTTACGCACGACGGACGACGGACGACGGACGACGCACGACGACGCCGGACATCTTACGGTCACAAAAGCTCACCATGACCTTCGGTCAGGTGAGCTAAAAAAGAGAGAGGCACTGGATGCGTCCTTAAAACTATTTACAATCTGCATAAAAGAGGAATCCTAAAATGCATACCTCTGAGTCTCAATCTTACACTGTACAGGCTTTAAACTCTTCTGCGGACTTGGCATTCACTGCAGAGGAGGGAAGTCTATTCCATTAGGGAATAGTTCTAGGAAAGAAGGAGTTCTTCAGGGCATCACAATAGGACTGGTATCTACGATTTTGTGTGTCGTTTACTTTTGATGCCCTTGTTTGGGTCGACACTGTTACAGGGGTCAAGTACCTATCTTTATTAATAGACACTGAATCAGAGTGTATCTTGTAGAAGAAGGTTAAAGAGGACTGCTCACAACGGGCCTCCAGGGATGGCCACTCTAGCTCATTAAGCATGTCAACGACGCTACTTCTATTTCGCCATCGCCTACAGGTCCGTCGAGCAGCTGTCCTCTGCACCTTCTCCACCTGCTGAGTCTGAGTTGTGATGCATTTTCAAGTTGAGGGCGAACCAATGTTTTATATGCAACATCCTTTGTCTGCCTAGGTGCAAAAGCCAATTTCCGTCTAAGGAATCCTCAAGTCCTAGTTGGTTTAGATGTAATCTCAGAGATATTGTTGAACCCAATCAAGATCGTCAGTGATGGTGATACCAAGATATTTGGTGGATTGAACATGCTCCAAAATTTGCTGGTGAAGTGTATAGTCAAACTTAATTTGCTTGTCCGGAGGGTGTCGTGACACCCCCATTGAGTAACATTTGGCCACATTGAACTTCATTTGCCAATCGGCCTCCCACTGTGCAAGTCGATCCAGGTCATCTTGTAAAATAAGACAGTCAGAAGCAGAATATATGTTCCTATACAGGACACAATCATCAGCAAACAAATGGACCGATGACCTGATATTATCGGGAAATAATTAATGAAAACCAAGAAAAAGACCGGTCCAAGGACCGAACCTTGGGGGACTCCAGATAAAACAGGGACTGGATCAGATGCTTGGCCATCAAGTACAACTTGTGAGCGCCCAGAGAGCCATGAGCTAATCCACCTATGTGTGGATCCTCTTATTCCATAGTACTCCAGTTTATGTAATGGCCTTCTGTAAGGTACATTGTCAAAGGCCTTACCGAAGTCCATGATGATCAAGCCATTCTGTTTGTGGCCACGGTTTATGACCCCATCCAGATTGCTCACAATGTCATGGTAAAATTGAACAAGCTGCGTTTTGCAAGACCTTGGTGATCTTTATTGCACAATTGAAATGGTAGTGAGAATTACATCATGGGGTTGAGGGGGTGACAAGACTTGGAGAAATGATGCTTCTTTAATATTTGACTCTTCTCATCTCTGATCTGTTAAAGATTAATAAAAGTCCTGCAGTGGAAATTAGTTTTACTATCTATCTACATGTATCTATCTATCTTCTCATACTGAGTCGGTCATATCTGGCTATTACCTCAGTTGGGTGGGTGGTTAAATTTAGAATTTAGCACACAAAAAAAATCATCTCTGGATGAGTCCGTGAAACTATTTACAATCCAAACACAGAAGTATCCTAAAATGCATACCTCTGAGTATCAATCTTATACTGTGCGGGCTTTGAACTCCTCTGCAGTCTTGGCATTCACCGCAGAAGATGGAAGACTATTCCACTGAAGAATAGTTCTAGGGAAGAAAGAGTTTTTCAGCGCATCACTATAGGACTGGTACCTACGATACTGTGAGTTATTTGCTCTTGATGCCTTTGTCCTGGTTGACACTGTTGCAGGGGTCAAGTACCTATCCTTGTTAATTGATACTGTACCAGAATGTATCTTGTAGAAGAAGGTTAAGGAGGACTGCTCACGACTAGTCTGCAGGGATGGCCACTCTAGCTCATCAAGCATGTCACCGACGCTACTTCTATTTCGCCATCGTCTGCAGGTCCATCGAGCAGCTGTCCTCTGCACCTTCTCCACCTGCTGAATCTGAGTTTAACATATGGATGCCAAATGGGTGATGCATATTCAAGCTGAGGGCGAATGTTTTATATGCAACATCCTTTGTCTGCAGAGGTGCAAAAGCCAAATTACGTCTAAGGAATCCTAAGGTCCTAGTTGCTTTAGATGTTATTTCAGAGATATGTTGATCCCAATCGAGATCGTCAGTGATGGTGATACCAAGATATTTGGCAGAATGAACTTCCTCCAAAGTTTGCTGGTGTAGTGAGTAATCATACTTAATTTGCTTGTCCTGAAAGTGTTGTGACACCCTCATTGAATGACATTTGGCTACACTGAACTTCATCTGCCAATCTGTTTCCCATTGTGCAAGTAGATCCAGGTCATCTTGTAAAATGCAACAGTCAGAAGGAGAATTTATGTCCCTATACAGGACACAATCATCCGCAAACAAACGGACAGATGACCTGATGTTATCAGGGAGATCACTGATGAATATCAAAAAGAGGACCGGTCCAAGGACCGAACCTTGTGGGACACCAGATAGAACAGGGACTGGATAAGATGCTTGGCCGTCCAGTACAACTTGTTGAGAGCGCCCGGAGAGCCATGAGCTAATCCAATTATGTGTGGATCCTCTTATCCCATTGTAGTCCAATTTGTACAATAGCCTTCTGTGAGGTACCTTGTCAAAGGCCTTGGCGAAATCCATGATGATCAAGTCAGTCTGTTTGTGGCCACGATTTATGGCCCCATCCAGATTACTCACAATGTCATGGAAGAATTGAACTAGTTGAGTTTCGCAAGACCTTTGACCTCGGAAACCATGTTGCCAGTCAGCAAGAATGCTCTCAAAGGCTAAGTGCTTGTTAATGCTGCCGACTCATAATATTATATGCTCTAGGGTTTTGCAACAGATGCATGTTAGCGAAACTGGTCAATAATTTGCTGCATCGTATTTTTCACCTTTTTTATAGACGGGGGTAACATTGGCTTGTCGCCAATCATCTGGTACAGTGCCCTGGGCAAGTGATTCATTGAAAATAAAGGCCAGCGCAGGAGAAATTTCAGCACTACATTTCTTAAGCACCCTGGCATTCAGGTCATCTGGCCCAGATGCCTTATGTATTTTGAGCTTGCCCAACAGTTTAGCGATCCCCTTAGGGTCAACTGCTATGTCCCCCATAGTAGGGAACTGACTATTACCTTTAGATGGTAGCTCACAGTCAGTTTCTCGCGTAAATGCAGATTGCAACTGTTTGTTGCATATGTTGGCCTTATCGTGCGAGTCTGTTTTCAAAATTCCGTTTTCCCTTAGCGAAGTGATCCCAAATGCGTCCTTTTTTAGGGATTTTACAAATGACCAAAACTTTTTAACCTTACTTTTCTTCTGGGGGCTATCGGGATCTATGTTGTCATCTTCGAAAGGTAAATATGCTGGAAACATGCTTCTACATGTAATATGCATCTCTAATTACCTTTTGTACATGTGCTCTGAACCTTTTGTAATGGTTCTTAATGTCAGGGCTGCTAGACTTGCGAGCACGAAAATGCTTCCTATTACGCCTTCTAATGAGGTGTTTGATCGTGTTATCGATCCATCGTGCACTATACTTGGTTTTGGTCATTTTTGTTGGAATAAACCATTCCATTGCCGTGATTAATTCGGACTTAAAACTGACCCACATGTCGTTGACAGACATGCGTGAGAGGTCAGAGGAAAGGAATGAATCCTTAAATCACGCCACATTGTCTCACAGACCATCTGTATCACACATTTGTATAAAAATATTTTACGCGGGGCTTGTCTGATTCGTTTAGCTTTTATATCGTATTCTACAAGGACTATGTCGTGATCAGCCTTGCCGATCGGGGGCATCCCCTTAACTCGACTTACAGGGGATTGAGAATTCCTGAATAATAAATCAAGGGTTTTATTTTGCCGGGTGGGTATGTTTACTACTTGGGTCAGGCTGTGATCTTTAGTTATGTCCAAAAGTCGTTGCTGCGTCTGCCTTTTAGACACCCCATGGGGTACCTGCATGTTGCTCCATTCTATATCTCCACAATTGAAGTCTCCTCCAACCAAAATTTGAACATTTGCATTTGACATTATCCTAGACAAAGATGAATTGAATGCCTCAAGATATTCTGGATCAATCTGATCTGGTGGGCGGTAAAAGGAACCAAGGTACAGTCCTACATCCAAAAATGTTCAATTTACAACAAACTTATTCACAGTTGGTGTCCAACTCCGGAGATTCAGTGCAGAGTAGGTCTCGCTTAAAAAGCTACAAAGACACCACCATGTGCATCCCCAACTCGTCTTTCAGGATTGCGTCAAATGATTCTGGGAAAATTTCCGAGTTTTTAATCTCTGGGGTTAAGGGTTTACCGAAGTACAAAAAGTGGGTGGGGTACCCCTCAACATGACCTTTCTTTTCAGCCAAAACACGGAGTCGGAGAAAAAGTTTGAATATACTGAAAAGTAACACGTCTTCAAACATAACATTATCTAATAAGCAATTATCAAACTGCTTGTAGGTTTACACAGCCGATGCAAAAAATGAGGGTGACAGCATTTGCGCTCAAAGTCATATTTACCTAATTTTTCAGGACCTAAAATGTACAGTGTACTGTTCTTGGAAAGGTGAACTACAATGTCTTAGAGTATTACTAACCAAAATTGTCTCCTGTCTAAGAAACATTTGTGCCACCACGAGATATTTTTCATAAGTTCTTTGGTCGCCATTTTTCATTCATGGGATTTGTAAACAAAATATCAACACTTGTTTGGAAACGCATATCGCCAAATCGGCTCGACGATGTAACATGACAACTATGCGCCGTGAAACAGGAACCCTTCCTGCATAGTTTTGTGCAAGTTTAAGTATTTTACAAACTTACGATTAATCATCCATCAGGTCAATTTTATAGTCATTTTTTAATCATAACAGCTGATTGGAAACATTTGTTGTTGAGCATGAGGAAGTCATGGCTTTATCACATAAATATTACTACGCCTCAAGCGGAACTAGGACAAAACATCGGAAAAATTCCGATATGTCCTCAAAGTTTTTGTTGTTTCATAAATCTTAATGACTTTTGTGCTTGAATTGCTTAAAATTGTTCTTGAATAAATGGTAATTCTTCAAAAACATGAATATTTTGGGACTATATTTTTGCGTTCGTGTCACCAGATATGGAAGTCCTTAGGTGTTTCCGGTTTCATTGACAAGCCTTTGAAAAAAAAAACATGTTAACAAATTTCACAAATTTTGCATTTTAGACATGTGAATCAAGGTAAGCATTTATAAAGAGCCTTAGATTATGGATTTTGCTGTAAGAATGAATAGGTTCAAGAGTTCGATTGTCGAAAAAACACCACTTATTTGTGTTTCAACATCTAGTCTAAATTACGTTATTGATAGTAAACCTACACCTCGTGACCAAATGTAAACATGTATGGTGGTCAATAGAAGACGGCAGTTATGCGCTCTCTGCAATTATTTTGTGGCATACTGTCAATGTTGTTATAATTAAAATATGTGGCCCTGAAAAAGATACATAGTTCTCTGAGGAAAGAATTTGCTCCACAGGACCAAAATTGTTCCTTTTCAATTTAAACACTTATTGATTAGAAACGATGTCGTTTCGACAAATGGGCTTTTTTTTATTTTTGTTAGATTTGCCCAGTATCGTTACTCGGTAGTGATCTCATTTCTATTATTGATAAGGGAGACAAAAATAATTTGGCTCCTTTGAATGTGTATCCTTTCTTTCTACTTAAACTGCGATCGGTCACATCTGACCATTACTCGCAGGTGTACATTTCATGCACACCAGGTTTGCAGGATGAAAGCCTACACAGTATTTATTGCCCCCCCCCCCCCCCCCCCCGCCCCCATCTGGGCTTGAAAAAATAAATGGGCTGCATGATGATTCCACGCAGAGCTGAATCCGAAAGCACACAAGGACTGGTAAACCGGTTTTATAGAGAATCTAAGCCTGCCCGGAAAAGCCGTGCAAGTCAATGCCATGCTTATTTATAAACCCTTTTGGTTTTCTTTTTTTTTTCTCCCAATACTGTTTTCGGTCGATTCTGACCATGATAACAGGTTTGGGGTGTGGCACAAAAAGTTTTCAATCCCCATCCCCAAAAAAGAGCTTTGTGACACTGCCACCAGCAGATTAAAACTATTTACAAGAAGTCATCTGGGGAAGGAATCCATACCTATCCCCTGCCCAACCCTATGATATTATATTTTGGCCTGAAACCCATCAACTGTCTCAAAATAGACAGCTTCGATTGTAAGGCCATTCCAAGTTGCAATTGTCTCTTAAAACCATCCATGTAAGCATTAGGACGGTGATACTGAAAGGGATGGGACCTGGTTCTCCTACATCCTCCAACAGCTCCAGATTTTTTTTTTTTTTTGGTTTGGGTTTTACGGCCCTTTCAAGATAATTTCACTCATATCGAGCCGATCATTAATCAGAGGTGGGCGAAAACCGGAGTACCCGGAGAAAAACCACCTGACCTTCCGTTGCAGAACTTGGCGTCTCACATGTGACCCGAGCGAGGCTCGAACCACAGCGGTGAGAGACATAATGATCAAGAGTCAGCGCTCTTAACCACTAGGCCACGGAGGCCCGTTTAACAGCTCCAGATAGGTACCTACTCTTATCTATAACGGTTTCTTTGGGCGACAGGGCTTCAGGTGTCATTTAATCTCAATGTCGGGTAAAAGTCACACAAAATTGGAAGCAACTTCTCCAAAATGACCTATATAGTGTTGGCGGGGACGTTAAACTTCAAATCAAACAAAACAGTGACATGAAAACAAGGGAGACAACTTAAACTTCCAATGATTCAGTTGTAGTAGCTGCAGCAGTTATTGTCCACCATACCTTTTTTCTAGACTACTTTTTAGCAACAAATATGTCTGGAAATTGTATTATTTTGATACACAGTATGGGCACAAATTTGCTGTATACTCTACTGTGGAATATTTTTGAGCAATGACATTCTCACACATTGTAGTAGAATAACCTATTAACCTATTTATGCAATTTTATTTGGCTATATTACCATGGAGAATATGTATGAACGCAAATGGATTGAAGCACATAAAGAGAGGTATGTTTTTCTCAATAATTCCTGAATTTCTGAAAAAAATTCTAATAGAACATGTGAATAAGTTGAAATAAATTATGGGCCAAGTAACTTTTCAAAAAACCTGACAGTTTTGCAAAATTCAATTAAACAAATTTTGAACACCACACCATTACCCCACCCACTTTTTGTACATTGGCATCCCCTTAACCAGGACTCATTCCCCAAAATGATGTCTGGTTTTGCCGAGTCGATAATTGTTTGAATGGTGTATGAATGTCATTTGACGTGTCACCAGTAACAATTCTGATTCTGAACCTGCACAGGGCATGACACTCCCTGCACAGGGGGCCTTGGAAAGTGGGTGAAACGACTAGGGGCACAAAACAAACACATGAAGCGACCAGGGGTTGAAAAGACTAGAGGGGAAACGACGAAGGAGGAAACGTGTCTTGGGGCAAAATGACTAGGGGAGGAAAGGTTTGGGTGGCGAATGACTCGGGATTTAACTGAGGCCCCCTGTGCAGGGAGTGTCATGCCCTGTGCAGGTTCAGAATCAGAATTGTTACTGGTGACACATCAAATGACATTCATATACCAGGTTAAAGACCCTATGATTACTGTGTAGGCTTTCATCGGTAACAAGACGTTTCGCCCCCAAGACGTTTCCCCCCTGGTCGTTTCGCCTCCTTTTTTGGACCCTAGTCGTTTCGGCCCCTAACCCTGGTCGTTTCGCCCCCAAACCCTAGTCGTTTCGCCCCCATTTTTTCCTATTTTTTATATATAAAAAGATTGATATATGCGACCGAGAGAAAGGAAGAGAGAGAGATAGAAGAACATGTTCTTTAAATGGGAATGATAATTATAGGAATTATGATAAGTATTACCTGTTTTGTTCACTGCCGTTAATCACATTGTTTATTTGGTTTGTCACATTAATCACGCAATTAATGCGATTAATGATGAGGTGTGAAAACACGCGCTCTGTGCAAAGTTTAATTATCGCTTAAGCACATATACCAGTTTTGTTTTAAATTGGTCGGTTGGTTCATTAACAGAGTCTGCAAACAAAGATTAATGGTGAGTTGTTAAAAAAATGTCTTTAATTATCTCATTTTTCAATTTAAATTGGTCAGCTGTTTCTTGAAGAGTGTCGGCAAGCAACAGTTGAAAAGGTAAAATTTTCATAATTGGTGTATCTTTTATTTAAAGAAAATCTTTCCTACGCCGACGATAGGGATATATAAGCTTCGCCAAAAGATCCCAGCATCATTCTTCTTTGAACTCGTTACATACGTTTATCAAAGTCGTATAAAGTGGAATATTGTCTGTTTTGTGTATTGCATGTGAGAAGGAAGTAGATGGCCGCCGCCATTCTATTTCTTGTGATGTGTGTGAGCGGTGGCAGCACCGCCTATGTGGGACAGGTAAGATTTATTTATTTATTTATAGTTTGTTTTGTTCATTGTGTACGGTTTTCTCATCATTACCCATAACGCTTGACTTCACGTGTTTTCCAGGAAGAAACCACCTAACCCTCCGCTGTAGAACTTGGCATATCATATGCTACCGAGACAGTCTCGAACGAGGTCATTTAATTATTATTTAATTATTGTTTAATGTAATTGCTGCAAAGGAAAGCTTACATACAAATAGAATACATAAATATATATAGAAAATGTTACGCTAGCAAAATAATAATAATAAAAAAAACATGATGGAAAAATGATGCCTTATGATTGCTTATAGAATGATCGGGACTGATTTTTTGGTTGAAGTGAAGTTTAACGTCCCCGTAAACACTATTTAGGTCGTTTTGGTTCCAATTTTGTGGGACCCGACAAAGAATCTCAGCATTTGTTAAGTTATAAGGAAAATAAATATTTGTTTCAGAGATTAAGTTCCGTGTTCGTTCCAGCAATTCCCAGCAAGGTAATTTTGATCGACCACCTAAAATTAAGACTAGATTGGCTTTGAAAAGCTTATTGAGAAGATTTCAGTTATTATTTATTTGCATTTTCTACATCCTGTGTCTTCTAATGAGAGACCACCTTCAGGACTGTTCAAAAGTTGTCTTAAAGACCACTTTTAAACAGTACCAAAGGTGGTCTTAAAATAGGAATTCATCTGTTTTTTTCAGCATTGATTCCATTGTTGGCTAGAAGCTTCCGTTGTGTGGTGGTTATGCATCTGCGTATGACCTCAGCTATTGGTGAGACGTAAAACTCCTGCTTTGCTGACTGGATAATATTTTCTATTAAATATAAATGCTGTTATGTGGAAAAGCGAGTTTTCACTATGTTGCTTTAATACTATGTTTCAGGTGATGGGAGATCCTTTTAGATCGAGACAGCTGATGTCTATATGTGGTTTTATTCAAAGAGACGGCCACTTTTAAGACCCGGTGCCGGCCGGTAACTAAGGATAAGTTATCCTTAGACTGACGTGGCAGGGCGATGATGCTACTTAAATATTTACCTCTTTACAATGCTAATAAAAGTGAAAATTAGTCTATTACATTAAGAAGTGGGCGAAACGACTAGGGGGGCGAAACGCCTAGGGGGACGAAACGACTAGGTGGGCGAAACGACTAGGGGGGAAACGACCAGGGGGGAAACGTCTTGGGGGCGAAACGACTAGGGGAGGAAATGGTTTGGGGGCGAAACGTCCCGGATTCGCTTTCATCCTGCAAAACCTGGTGCATATGTAATGTACATGTACACCAGCAAGTAATGGTCAGTGCATAAGTAAAACATCAGAATCAGAATTGTTACTGGTGACACATCAAATGACATTCATACACCAGGACCTGTGATGTGGGAAGTTAGTCCCAAGCTCTAACCAAAGAGGTAAATTTAGCTTCACAATCATCAGCACCTTCAGCTGTCGAAATAATCGAATCGGGAAGGGCATTCCAATCTCTAATGGTTCTGGGGAAGAACGACTCTTTATGAATGTCAGTTCATGCGCTAAGGGTCTGAAACGCCAACAAATGGTGATTTCTACAGTGTCTAGCTGGAGGAACAAGGTCATTTGTTGGAATGCTGACAGCACCCTTTAGACCTTTGTATAAAAGGATTAGCCTACTGTCTTTTCTCCTTTTCTTGAGAGACTCCCATTTTAATTTTCCAAGTATTCCAGTCATGCTCCCAGTTTCAAAGCAGTAATTGCCTGTTACAAATCTAGCAGCTCTATTCTGAACTTTCTCAATTTCATCGTTAAGGACCACTCCACTGGGGTCCCAGATACAACTACCATATTCCAAGATTGGGCTAACAAGACCTTTATATGCTGCCTCTATTACATCCTGAGGGCACTGATGAAGATTTCTCCTCAGGAAACCAAGCGTTCTATTTGCCTTAGTACACATGTTGCTAATGTGAGTATTCCATCTCAAGTTGTGTGAGATTGTCACTCCAAGGTATTTAATGGAGTCCACATTCTCGAGGACCGTTCCCTCTAAGGTGTAAGAAGCCTCAACTTTATTAGATCTCTTCCTAGTTATCTGCATAATATTGCATTTAACTGGCTGAAATCTCATGCCCCATTTACGTGCCCAACATCCTAATCTATCTATGTCAGCCTGAAGTTTCAATGAGTCATCTGTATCTCTAATTTCCCGGTAACATTTCTGAGTCAATGTCAGTGAAAATATCATTGATGTACAGGGAGAACAAAAGTGGACCAAGAACGGTCCCTTGCATAACTGGAGCCCACTCCGAAGATTCACCATTAACAACAACCCGCTGTTTTCTGTAGCAAAGAAAGGAATCTATCCAATTGAGGGTCTTTCCCCCAATTCCATAACCAAATAACTTAGATTTAAGTAGTTCATGAGGAGGGGTGTAAAAAGCCTTTCTCGAAGTCCAGAATAAATGTGTCCACCTGTCCCCCTTTGTCCAAGATTTTTGCCCAGTCATTAATAACTGTGCTTAGCTGAGTTTCACAACTGTGCCTTTTCCTAAATGCGTGTTGTCTGTCTGACAAAAGTTTATGTTCGTCCAAGTGGGCCATGATGTTCGAGCAGACTATATGTTCCAGCAATTTACACAGAACACAAGTCAGAGACACAGGGCGATAATTACGGGCAAAAGCCCTAGCTCCTTTTTTGAAGAGTGGACAGATGTTTGCTAAGAGCCATTCTTTGGGGATTTCACCCGTATCAAGAGACTGTTGAAACAAGTGTGCAAAAACTGGACCCAACTCATTTGCTAGTTCCTTCAGGACTCTAGGATGAAGCTCATCAGGTCCTAAGGCCTTACTGGGGTTTAACCTGTTACCTTGAAGTAATTTGATCACTCCTGCAGCTGTCACAACAATATTATTCATGAATGGGGCCGATCTTCCAGTCAATGGAACCTCCATGAAGGCATGAACTCAGTTTTATTAAACGCATCATTGAATTGACCAACTAGTTCCTCTGCCCTTTCAGAGTCTGATTCAGCAACCCTGTTCCCTCCTCTTTTATTAAGGGGCGGGATACCTTGCCTGTCTTTCTTCTGGCTATTAATATACCTGTAGAAGTCTCTGGGATTTGCCTTTACATCACCTACCAAGTTATTCACATACAAATCATGCTGATTTTTTATATCAGTCTTGATTTCACGTCTCAAGTTTTCAAATTTTGTCCGGAGTTTACCGCTTCCCGTCTTTTTTGCCTTTGCATGAATCTTATTCCTTCTGTGAATTTTCCTTCTATCTCTGGAGTGATCCAGGGAGTAGAAGATACAGACCTACTAGTTTCTGAGGGGATATGATTTTCGGCTGAAGTATGAATGAAAGAAGTTATCAAATCAAAATTCTCCTGTACAGACCGAGCATCTGAATGACCATTAAAGTAATTCTCCTTTGCAAATCTGAGTGCATCCTTCCTCGTAGTTTCATAGTCACCTTTCTGATATGAGTACACCTTCCTCCGAGGTTTCTTTATTGGTGGGATGTGAATTTTTAAATATCCGGAGACAACATCGTGGTCACTTAGTTTATCTGGGGAATGAATGTCTTCGAATTGTCCCGGCAAAGTCGTAAGGATCAGATCCAATGTGTTCTTCTCACGAGTGGGGAAGTTAACAATTTGTTCAAGACCATGATCGTTCATAATGTCAATTAATATTTGTCCTTCCAACTGACTCAGCATTGTGCCTTGTTTGCTGAGCCTGTCGGGCCAAGCAATGTCTCTGAAGTTGAGGTATGTACAGCCGGGAGTTTTTTACCTTTATGCTGCAATTTAATGCAATCCAGTTGGTCTTTAAACAACTGGAAGTTTTCGATTGTACCATTTGGTGGTCGATACCAACTTGCTACGAAGTGGGAAGTTTTATTTGCAAAAACCTTAACCCAGACAGATTCGGTGTCATTTTCAAGTTCCATGAACGGCATGTGACTGTGAGGGATGTCTCTATGAATGAGCAACAACACCCCACCGCCATGAGAGTTCCTATCTTTTCTGTACACACAGTACTGACAATTTTCAGGGAAAAGCTCAGATGTAGTAATTGAACTGTCAATCTTTGTTTCCTGAATAGCAACAATATGAGGTTGAGATGTATCGATGAAAGCTAAAAGTTCAATAATTTTCCCTCTAATTCCATTTATGTTTATACTGCAAAGTTTCAAACCTTTCACAAAGTTTGACTTAAGTTTCATCAGCAGTCGAATATTTGCCTCTCTTATCCTCTGACAGAGGATTACCCAGTTCTACATTTTCATCAAAGAAGGAGTCTGAAAAGTTACAGACCTCACATTTTGGACATATCCAGTGGCAGCTTGAATTTACCAATGTGCCATATTCTGCATCTGAAATGAAGGAGCAGTCAGTGTGTATCCACATTTCACATTGATCACACTGAACGGCTTTGTGGCCATTAAGGACAGCACCACTGCAAAGACCACAGTCAGCTTTGCAGTCTTTGCAATACCAAGTTCCAGCTCTAGATTCAATTTCTAACAATTGACTGTTATCCAAATCAGAACATGAGGAGTGAAAGCGCTTGTTACAGTCCTCACATTCTATCCATTTCTCGGAACCTTTGCAATATTTTTTGCAGAGTCCGCAGCGAAACCTTGGGCCGGGGTTAGTTTCAATGTCTCCGGCCAAGATTAGAAGTAAAGTCAAGTTTGTACCGCGAGAGGACTTGAAGTTTCGCAAGCCCTCCGAACACCTTCTGTTCCCATTCTTCCTTGTAAATGCCAAGCACTGGGAAATTCTACTACTACTCTCCTTAATTGTAATCTTGCACTCCTGATTTCCATCATCTGGATGCATTCTATAATGTAACGGAACACCACCTGGTCAAGCGGTACAGCTATTGATATGGTCAGGATGTGATGGTGCTGTTACAATAAATATATGTGGGTTCGACCTGGGTCGTACACTAAACTACCGGGAAGAGAATACACAGCCAGCCATTGGTTCAATTTCTTAAATTTATTTTGTTACCCCTGACAATAGTGTATACAGTCTGTAGTAAGCTATCTTATAAGGCTAACTTATATTTATGGCATAGGTGAACAGTACAATAAAAACATATTACTGCAGTCGCACATTATAACACCTAATTTAACAGAAGGACTAAGAGTATACATTTGCTAAAGGCCTTAAATGCTGACATTAAGCTAGAAAGATTTTCTTTAAGATAGGCGTATAATAACATTATATCATTGTACATTGCATTGAACCAATTCATTGAACGTTGAGAGTCACACCAATTCAATGGAATGGAATCCACCTAAATAAGTACATTAAACAATTCACCTAAATGGGCGCAATAACAATTCCACCTAAATGAGCGCACCAACAATTTACCTAAATGGGCACTCCTAAATGAACGCACCAAACAATTCGCCCTTATTATAGTACAGCCAAATCAAAGTCAATTACAACCCAGGTGTTACTAACAATCACTTCTGTGAAGCCCACAACACTGTAACAAACTGGGTTGGTATTGTTTACAATCAGCGCCCATGAAGGAGATGTCCCTATCTAGGTGTACCAATTGGCTGCAGGTTATTAGAATGGTTACAGAGTACGTATTGGATCTATATTCCTTTATAAAGTATTTATAAAACATAGGGGTTAGATACGCTTAGCCCATGTAGAACAAAGATAGGCTTTACGTATGTGATTGTAAATAGTTGTATAACCCATTCTCCTATGATTGACTAATGAATCTTTCCCTAACCGTTTCCGTTATACAACACAGTCTCTTAAAGAATAATAAGTGTGTCATCTAAGAAGAAATTCATTACAGTTGACCTTGTGTTAACAATTAACTAGAAATGTGTCCAGACGACACAGATGCCCCCGCCAAGGGCCCCGCCTCACCCCGAAAATCCATGTTGCAACAAAATTTTCTAAGTGTGTGACCTCGTCATCAGGAACATTTGTGAGAAGTTATATTGAAATTGGTGATAAAATGTAAGCGCTAGAGCAATGACAAAGTTTTTCTAAAAATAGCCACAGTGACCTTGACCTTGAAAGTCGAACTAGCTCGAGGTATTGTCATAAGGAACATTTGTGTGAAGTTATTTTGAAACCAGTGAAGAAATGCAGGCGCTAGAGCGATGACAAAGTTTTCTAAAAATAGCCACAGTGACCTTGACCTTGAAAGTCGAAATGGCTCAAGATATTGTCATAAGGAACATTTGTGTGAAGTTATATTGAAATCGGTGAAGAAATGTAAGCGTTAGAGCGATGACAAAGTTTTTCTAAAAATAGCCACAGTGACCTTGACCTTGAAAGTGGAACTCGCTAGAGATATTGTCATAAGGAACATTTGTGTGAAGTTATATTGAAATCGGTGAAGAAATGTAAGCGCTAGAGCGCTGACAAAGTTTTTCTAAAAATAGCCACAGTGACCTTGACCTTGAGGTCATGACCTTGAAAGTCAAACTCCCTCGAGATATTGTCATAAGGAACATTTGTGTGAAGTTATATTGAAATCAGTGAAGAAATATAGACGCTAGAGCTATGTTGTGCGAGGGGATAATTAAAATTTTTTAAGTCTGTGACCTTGACCTTGAGCTCATGGGCATGGGTGGGGGTATCGCTGAATAAAATGGACAGGTATCTAACATCATACCAAATATCAACTCAATCCATCGCACGATTTGGAAAATATCAACTCTTAAAATATCTAATTAAAAATTGTCTAAGTCTGTGACCTTGACCTAGAGGTCATAGGCATGTGTGGGGGTATTGCTGAATAAAACATTGTACCTATATCTATCATTATATGAACCAAAGCCATCATAAAAGTTCAGGTTCTACCAGGTACAAATACCTTAACTGGAGTCTTCAACATGGAAAATTTTCTAAGTCCATGACCTTGACCTTGAGGCCATAGGCATGGGTGGGGGTATCGCTGAATAAAACTTTGGACCTATATCTATAATCATACCAAATATGAACCAATTCCATCAAATGGTTTGGAAAATATGGGTTCTAAAATGTTCAAGTCTACCTGTTACAAAAACCTTAACCTGAGTCTTTAACATTGAAAAGTTCTAAGTCTGTGACCTTGACCTTGAGGTCACAGGCATGGGTGGGGGTATTGCTTAATAAAACTTTGGACCTATATCTATCATCATACGAAAGATGAACCAGTTCCATCGAATGGTTAGGAAAATATGAGTTCTAAAAGTTCAGGCTCTACCTGTTACAAAAACTTTAACCTGAGGTTACAGGATCACGTACGTACGTACGTACGTATGTACGTACGTACACACACACGTACAGACGGACGTACACATGTACGCACGTACGCACGTACGGAAAACCCAAAAACTATATGCCCCCGGCATCATATGATGCGGGGGCATAAAAATCAATTAAGAGGTATTCTACAAGGTGCAAATTTAGACCCCCTGCAATTCAATTGTAATGGCAACGCCTAGCTAGGTGGAACCTTTCATATATAAGTGGAAGACACTAACAGCCTTTACGAGATCATACATGTATATGTCATTCACGTGTGATCATGCAACTGCTAGACAGTTCACACGTTTCTACTAACAACATTTGATAAGAGATCAACACTGCATCTTCTCCACCTAAACCACACCTAGATAGGCGCAAACCTCACCTAGATGGGTGAAATGTCACGCCTAGGTAGGCGCAAATCACGCCTAAATAGGCGAAATCCCCCTAGCTAGGTGATCTACTACTTTGAATAAAATTCCCATTAAACAAGATAATTTACGTTTTAACACGGCCATTATGTTAACAATTTAAGTTACTTAACATGCTTTATAAGGCATACCAAAGAGTAATTTCCTTTAACAGTCAGAAAAATAGTCACTAACAATGTGCAATAATAAGTCCCTACTTGATACTGATAGAACGTCCTTTCCCAACCAGGCGGAACTCATCCCAGATAGGTGCAAGTACAATTCCCTTAAAACGTATAGAAATCGGAGTTACTTATTCATAACACTCTACCAGTTGCTACAACATGTTTTGACAAACACCACAAACAGCAACTATGTAGATCGTTAATGAAGTACCTTCCACCCATCCTGACAAGGACTCATTCAGCCTAGCTAGGTAAAACATTCTTAATAAGGGGAACTAACCATCCAAAGTCGATTTTACTTTATCCGAGCCAGGCAGATTCCTCCGAGTTAGGCATAAAGGAATGTTGCTTTGAAAGGCACGATAATAAATTACTAGCTCATAGACAGCCTAGGAGTTGCTACACCACGCTTTCAGAAGCGAACTACCCTCAACAGCCCAAACAGTCTATGTTTTAAATATTCGCCTACCTGGGCTACGCCTACCTCGGCGCAGCGTAACAAGGACTGTGCCTAGCTCGGAGCAAAGCTCGACCTTAGCCAAAATTATCAACAAAGAGAGTATTCAAAGTTATGACTGCTTATGAAAAACCATTAATTTATAATTAATTTATATAGATGTGTTGATAACCTGTGCCAACGTCGCCTAAAAGTAAATAAATAAATAACTAAATGTTCCTCACAGATGGACGCATGTTTCGCCTAGCTAGGCAAAACATTCGCCCAGATGGGAGTGCCGGGTCAACAAACAAACAAACATAATTCAGACTCAGGCCTAGACAGTCTAGGCCACACCACACTTCCAATCTAGGCGAACCTAGTCGCAATTCAGCTATATGAAGCCGAAACACGACCTAGGTGCCTCAACTTGTTTTGGCAAAAGCCACAGCAGGTTGCTCGCAACAATCAGCTACACTGAATTTCAACCGAAACGCTCCTTATATACCCTCCAGGCTCGCGCTGGATGACGTTGTGCCTGGATGACGTCACATTCCTTACCATGCTACCAAGCATACGGAACGTTCTGTTTTTATGGTATGTTCAGTGCGCAGAGAGTTCGAACAGCTGAGCAAAAAGTAAACAAACATTTGATGGAAAATACTGTTTCAAATGCGAAAGTGTGAGCATAAAAAGAATATGGATACTAAAATAAACAATAGATATTCATGGTTATATATGCACTTGGAGATGACATGGCTATTTTACACAGGATATACTCGACAAAGTTGGCACATGGTTTGCATCGGCTACGGCTATTTCGGACCGAAGATCGGTATGTACATTTTGTTAAAACAGATATAAATGAATCTAAACAACAATGAGAACATTTGTACATAGAATAACAGAGAATAGCCAGACGCCGTTACAACAGCCCCCTACCTTGAAAAGGCATGGACCCCATGTGGAATGTTATGTAAGTATACAGCTTGGAAAGTGGCAGTTGCATTTCTGCAATACATAAAACAATGAAGGAGGCAACTGGCTATTATCATTATTCATCCGTTAATATTAATTTTACACAAATTAATACTAGTACAACTTAATTTTTGTCTATAAAGTTATCCATATTGTTGACACTTAACTTATGAATCAATTCACACAAAAATTCATCCACATTCGTTGAATAATCCTATATTTAATTTCACTATATCATTTAAATTTCTATTTCAATTTTTCTTCTGAAGGTTACCTTCCGAATTGTAACCATTACAAGCAACTTGCTTGTGTCCGGTTACGAAGTCGGATTCACCTACCTGGATGACGAATGATCTCAAAAGAGGACCTCTTAGGCTCATTCAAAATCGAGGCAGGTAATCGTGTAAGAACAATTTAAGCTTAAATTATGGTCAACATTGCCTAAAATGAACACTAAACTGCTGGTTAACACACAGTCGAAAAGAGCTAATTATTTAGATAACACTGACAGGAAAATACAAATTTACATGGACATAGCAATAACACGTTCATACATACACCTTTGTATCCCTCTTTATAAGCAACTGGATAGAAAGATATGGAAGATTAGCTGCATATCTCCAGATACTATTTTGTCTATGCAGTAAGTGCATAACCACAACAATAAAAGCTATTTTAGTCATGTAAGTGCTATATATGAACCAAACAAAACCCAACTCTTTCTATCCAATATCAAAACAAAGAGTGCTACGGATCACACCTCATATTTGTAAGAGAAAGAAAATACATATACATAAGTCCCTAACATCGGACAATGTCTTGAGTTCGTGGTATACCTTAATAGCCATTGAGTTTTACATCGCTACTTAAAGGCAACATTTGCATTACAAAATGCTAGTACTCATCTACATCAGACAACGACTGTTATTGCCTGCTGAACATGCATACTAGGTATCAACACACTTTGAAAAATATCCATTTAGTCATGTGTCCGGCCTCCAAATACTTCAAACTTTTGTATAAGTTGGCATTAAGGTATTTCAACATTTAGTCCACAGTGCACATAAAACAATGATAATTTGATTTTATGATTATATTTCTTAGAAACTCTAAAAGTGTTTATTATGTAAACTAAAGCAAGAGACCTAACAACACAAGGATCTCACTGTTGGTTGCATACTACGACCGTTAACACAATCTGTTGCATACAAAATTCAAACTTCCTACAGTCATTTAAAAACAAAGAAGTTAACAATTTAATGCAAGATTTACCAGCCCTTGGAATTAACTTAAATGGATTACAAATGAATCCAAGGAACGTAAATCTGTGAGGCACTGCACACATTAAACAAAGAAAATGAAAACAGAGAAAAATCAAGAGAAGTTTTTTTTAAATGCTAAATGCAATCAGGATATATCTGAAGTCATGTGGACATTTTACAACTGTTTCCACGCAACCCCCTTATTTACTTTTGTATTATTTTTAATAAAGCTTTCCCAAAACGTTTTCCGTACAAGAAATTCATTACATTATAAATTTCTTGCACAGAAATATCCTGGAGAAAAGATAATTGTTCAAGTTACCAACAGTTGATTAAGCTATCTAACAATATCTTGCAAATGTCTGTAGAGGAAACATCCCTGGAAGATTATTATGAAATGTGAAGAATACCTCAAAACTCTCCAAACAAATCATGTTAACTTCGAATAGTTTTATAAATTATCATTAGGGTAAAACTTTGTAACCAAATCACTCATGTTTTTTTTTTTTTTTTTTTTTAAGCAATGTTATCTATACAGACAGATTACTATGGTTCTTTATAATTCCATGAAAATAAACTGTCTAACTATGCTTAAAGATCTAACTTAACGAATCTAATTCCATGGTCTACTTTCAGTTGGCTTCGCGTTATTATAATGTCTCTCTATGTATAGCTCTCTATGTATAGCAATGAGGGTTTATTTATTTTTTCCATTTTAGTCCATTTGCTTCAATTTAAAGTGTATATATTTAAACGCGAATTATACTTAATTATAATTTAATTTCAACTGATCTGAAAAACTAGCTTAAACGCGATTTCTTTTGTCTTGTATAGTTGACTCCATTCTGCGTCATCTTCCCGGGTATACCATCTTCCAACGGTTCATATGCCAATATGAACCAGCATCATTCAGTTCATATGTGTATATGAACTGGCAACATACAGTGATGCAGACTAACAACCATAGTCTGCCCCATACAACTCAGCAAAGTGCTATATGCGTCTTCTAACTAGCTACTGGAGACCCTTGATTCTGAAATATTCACGTTCTTTCAGAAGTTCCAAGTTGTACTTTCTCATTCTTGGCAACATCGCCTGGTTGAAATTGCCACAATACTTGAAATAGTTCATAATTTTATAATGTGGAGCTTCCCTGTCTAAGAAGACGCTGTTTCCTTGCAGAACCAGACATTTCTGTGCAATAACTTAGCCATCACTGACTCAGGGTCCTTCGTTGATGTAATCATTCTAGTCTCAAATCTTTCGCCTCCAACATTTAAAAATGAGATGCAAGCAACCTCTGTCATAACAAAAGCGTACGCATGAAAAGTCACAGTCCAATTTTACACCCATCTCAAGCCAGCGATAGTACAGTAGGTGGAATGAAGGCGCACACCCACGCATAGGCCATACGACAAGTTGACATTTGCGCGGTGAGAAGCATGAACAGCGCATAAACTTGATATACAGCATGCAAGAGAAGGAGAAAATTCTCAAGAAGTGGTTAATTTTTCTTGCCACCATAGACATGGTGTACATCAGCATTCAAACACATTACCATCGACAGTCAGGTAAACAATTATTCCCCACATGCGTGGTCATCGCAGCACTAAGCAGCAACAACAAATCTGTAAGCCAGACCTACAGTCTGATCACAGACGTCACCAGCCTTGCATCAGGCCGCAGCAAATGTAAAATTATCGATTGTTAAAATTATGATGTTGTTGATTTATGTTAAAGATAATTTAACTAATCACTGCTTTCATTTCTCTTTTCAATTCATGGGTACGTAAGTATAATTTAAATATATGCCTTCTATTTCAGGTTAGACAAGATAAAGCATTCACCTTCAGCAACTCGGATGTTTCTTCTGCGTGTTATCGTCAGCCGAGACAACCAAGGGTACAAGCACAGACAGTGCTCAGCTTCAGCAACATGCAGTGTTTGCAACAACATTCAGCACAAACTTTTGCACACCATTCAGCACAAACTGATTATAAATACAACTTTCATTGTATGCAAACAACATTCAGTGCAAACGGGCTATAAAACCAACCTGCCGTTTGCATAAATAGCATTCAGCACAAACTGGTTATAAATACAGCTTGCACTGTGTGCAAACAATATCCAGCATAAACTGGTTATAAATACAGCTTGCAGTGTGCGCAAACAACATTTAGAAAAAATGGTTATAAATACAGAGACATTTCTATCTCAGTCAAAAATTAAATATGTCTATAATCTAATACAAATTATTATGCGTAGAGCGTAGAGTTGAATGCAAATAGAACATCTTACGTAGCTCTCAGATAGCTTTGTAATAAAGTTTGCGATCTTTAAAGTGTATGTCTTCAGATACAAGCTCCACTAAACAACAGTGGACTGACAATCACAGACACACATGCTGCTTATGTGAAGTGTTTCATTTCTTTGTCTATTTTTATTTGGTTTTTCTATGTCGTTTTGGCTACAAGTAAGAAGTAATTGCTTGAATATAAATTAAGACAACCAGCTTGTTGGCACAGGTTAATGTAATAGTTGACGGTCTTACGCTACCAATAGGGTATATTAAATTCTGCTTGTATATATAAGAAAATGACTGTTTTTCACTAACTACATTGATATATATGTTTGTGTTTTTGTTGTCTTATTATTAAATCACTCTGCCCCAAAATTAGGCTTTAGTTTGCCATGATGAACAATCCATGGTTCATCGCTGAGGTTTCGTGAATAGATTTCTTTTATGCTAGCATCAGTAGTAGTGTATGTTCATTCGAGCACTTTTGAGTGTCAGAGGTATATGATGAGATCATGTTTTGTATAGAGCTCACACATGCTATCAAACTGAGGTCCTACATTAATTCTGGTCTTGTCCATACCCAGAAAATTGCATACCTCCTGGAAAACTTTGGACTCGAAATTCAACCCTCAGTCAGTATGCCATTGCAGTAGCACACCAAATATAGATATAAATCGTTTCACTTATTTCGATGCAACATATTTTGCCTCTTGTGTCTTCAAAGGTATTGCATCAACCAATTTCGTGAAATAGCAGGAAACAACCATAAGATATATATTTATTTTATGACTGGATCACGTGTATCCAATGCGTCCATTGGATATCCAACATTGTATTCCAGCAAAAGGTGCATTTGCATTCCTGTGGGACACTTTTCTGGACCCACAAGTTAAGCACATTCTGCACCAATACGATACATCTATGTGCATATTGCACCAGCATTTGAACCTCTTTCTGATTTTATTATATAAGTTTTACGTCTGCCTTAGTGTCCACCAGGAATATTTTCATATGACTGGTGAAAGACTTCTTATCGAAGAACAGCTTTTCAGCATCATTTCCAACATCTGTGATCGTTTCTCATATGTTAATCCTCATTTTTAGTCCATGCCAATAGGCTATCATTGCGTTCAATTTTACTTTAAATAAGCAGACAAGCGCCACCGTAGACCAAAGAGGTATAAAGCATCTCTTTTTCCATTGTAACACATTTCTCAAAACATCATCATCTTCCTGTTTTGAACTAATATATTCCTGTGTAATACCATAATGTTCCTATGTCTTACCACAGGAAGAAGTGGATTGGCCAGATCCACAAGTTTGCTGACTAACAATTAAATATAATCGACATGTGCTGTGTTTCATCCCTGATCAGAGTGAAGATAGGAACAGTTTTAGGCGCTTATACCAATCATATTCTCGCAACGACACTGCAGTTTGTCAGTACGAGCCTCTGCTGCTGTTGTCACGCCAGCATGAGCAACATTCAACTCATCGGGAAAATCCACAGTCTCCAACAAACTCCCAAACCGTGTCCCATCTTCAAAATGAATCAACCAGTCTTCTTTATAATAATAATAATAATAATAATAATAATAATAATAATAATAATATACAATAATATGCATGACGACTTTTGAGAATTTAGTGAGCTTCTGCATCCACCCCATCGCATACAGAATTAAGCGTTGCATGCGTGAAGTGAGGAACCCCGAACTGGGACATTCCATGTAACATCTCCGAAGAGAGCACCTCTGCTGCTCAAGGACCTAAACTAATGGAAGTGTGCGCCTCACTACCACGAAAATCGTCGTCAGCAATACTGGGCCCAATAACCTCAGGATCTTTGTCCTGTTCAACAAAAGAAACACTTTGTGTTTCTGGATGGTACCATCACTAAATAGAGTGGCAACATGGTCACCCCCATCATTAGGGCAAGCAACATCATGAAGAACACTCCACATGCAGGGCAGGGTGACTTCTTCGCCATTCCCGATATTGTCTTCTTCCAACAACTTTGTCAACCCTGATATTGCCTTCTTCCAAGGCGACTCTCTACACAGCACTAATTTTCCCTGCATTTATTTAAGTCAGCTATCTTCTCCGGAGAATATCTTCTTTCTCAACGATCACAGTATATTTATTTATCCATATGACAAGGTCTACGTGGCATCAATATAGCACTGTTGTACACTCAACCCGCATATTGCACTACATTAAAGGTGCATGCTTTTAAGGTCTCATCTAGTAATGTTGTAATCCCATGCTATTGATCGGTTGTACTTGGAACTGTTAATCGATCAAATAATGTTGTTTCACTGCTATAACACAGCTAATAGTTCTTTCTTAGTCGTACCAATTTCTTTGTAGCTTGCGCCAGCTCAGGGATGGTCACCCTTGTTTCGAGCTCGCGACCCACACAGCGTCTTGTAAACATACTTGGTCACTGAACATAATCTGTGTGCAAGCTTCTCAACAAGAGTGTTTTAATCACGACTATGATCATAGCCAAGCTCACTTACAAGAGAGCGGGTATCACCCGTCAAACAACTTCTCAGTTACAGAGATATTTCTCTGTACTGGCAACCATAAATCTCGCTGGTGTGTGGTTAAAAACCAGCAAATTCTGTAGCCCCATTATAGATTTCAGCAAGTATATAATGCTTAACAGCTAAATTTGCACTGAGTTTCTGTCTGATTCAAGCTTATTTCAAGCGAAGAGTTTGCAATTGTACTGTACTCATCATATGTGTCATTATTTGTATTTTACTGTAAGGTAGAGGGCGTGTTCATGAGTGTCTCATCATTTGATTTAAACGAACTGTTTACACTTGCCTTATTAAGATTGTGTTATTATTACAATCAGTTTTAGTAGTAGCATTCACTTCCCAAGCAGAATAGTCCAAACACCAGGATTTAAGCACATTATTTTTCAGGTTGCCAACTACAGGGGACCAAAGGCTCAAACAATTATACAAGCGTACCAGCCAGTCTACCATTAGCCAGCTTGCCCTTGTAGCTAACAATGAAATTTATCAAAAACAAATATGGCGTTTGTTTATTATTTTCTAACAAAAGTTTATTAGCATCCCACTTCTGACACCAAATTGTAACGGAACACCACCTGGTCAAGCGGTACAGCTATTGATATGGTCAGGATGTGATGGTGCTGTTACAATAAATATATGTGGGTTCGACCTGGGTCGTACACTAAACTACCGGGAAGAGAATACACAGCCAGCCATTGGTTCAATTTCTTAAATTTATTTTGTTACCCCTGACAATAGTGTATACAGTCTGTAGTAAGCTATCTTATAAGGCTAACTTATATTTATGGCATAGGTGAACAGTACAATAAAAACATATTACTGCAGTCGCACATAATAACACCTAATTTAACAGAAGGACTAAGAGTATACATTTGCTAAAGGCCTTAAATGCTGACATTAAGCTAGAAAGATTTTCTTTAAGATAGGCGTATAATAACATTATATCATTGTACATTGCATTGAACCAATTCATTGAACGTTGAGAGTCACACCAATTCAATGGAATGGAATCCACCTAAATAAGTACATTAAACAATTCACCTAAATGGGCGCAATAACAATTCCACCTAAATGAGCGCACCAACAATTTACCTAAATGGGCACTCCTAAATGAACGCACCAAACAATTCGCCCTTATTATAGTACAGCCAAATCAAAGTCAATTACAACCCAGGTGTTACTAACAATCACTTCTGTGAAGCCCACAACACTGTAACAAACTGGGTTGGTATTGTTTACAATCAGCGCCCATGAAGGAGATGTCCCTATCTAGGTGTACCAATTGGCTGCAGGTTATTAGAATGGTTACAGAGTACGTATTGGATCTATATTCCTTTATAAAGTATTTATAAAACATAGGGGTTAGATACGCTTAGCCCATGTAGAACAAAGATAGGCTTTACGTATGTGATTGTAAATAGTTGTATAACCCATTCTCCTATGATTGACTAATGAATCTTTCCCTAACCGTTTCCGTTATACAACACAGTCTCTTAAAGAATAATAAGTGTGTCATCTAAGAAGAAATTCATTACAGTTGACCTTGTGTTAACAATTAAAAATCAATTAAGAGGTATTCTACAAGGTGCAAATTTAGACCCCCTGCAATTCAATTGTAATGGCAACGCCTAGCTAGGTGGAACCTTTCATATATAAGTGGAAGACACTAACAGCCTTTACGAGATCATACATGTATTTGTCATTCACGTGTGATCATGCAACTGCTAGACAGTTCACACGTTTCTACTAACAACATTTGATAAGAGATCAACACTGCATCTTCTCCACCTAAACCACACCTAGATAGGCGCAAACCTCACCTAGATGGGTGAAATGTCACGCCTAGGTAGGCGCAAATCACGCCTAAATAGGCGAAATCCCCCTAGCTAGGTGATCTACTACTTTGAATAAAATTCCCATTAAACAAGATAATTTACGTTTTAACACGGCCATTATGTTAACAATTTAAGTTACTTAACATGCTTTATAAGGCATACCAAAGAGTAATTTCCTTTAACAGTCAGAAAAATAGTCACTAACAATGTGCAATAATAAGTCCCTACTTGATACTGATAGAACGTCCTTTCCCAACCAGGCGGAACTCATCCCAGATAGGTGCAAGTACAATTCCCTTAAAACGTATAGAAATCGGAGTTACTTATTCATAACACTCTACCAGTTGCTACAACATGTTTTGACAAACACCACAAACAGCAACTATGTAGATCGTTAATGAAGTACCTTCCACCCATCCTGACAAGGACTCATTCAGCCTAGCTAGGTAAAACATTCTTAATAAGGGGAACTAACCATCCAAAGTCGATTTTACTTTATCCGAGCCAGGCAGATTCCTCCGAGTTAGGCATAAAGGAATGTTGCTTTGAAAGGCACGATAATAAATTACTAGCTCATAGACAGCCTAGGAGTTGCTACACCACGCTTTCAGAAGCGAACTACCCTCAACAGCCCAAACAGTCTATGTTTTAAATATTCGCCTACCTGGGCTACGCCTACCTCGGCGCAGCGTAACAAGGACTGTGCCTAGCTCGGAGCAAAGCTCGACCTTAGCCAAAATTATCAACAAAGAGAGTATTCAAAGTTATGACTGCTTATGAAAAACCATTAATTTATAATTAATTTATATAGATGTGTTGATAACCTGTGCCAACGTCGCCTAAAAGTAAATAAATAAATAACTAAATGTTCCTCACAGATGGACGCATGTTTCGCCTAGCTAGGCAAAACATTCGCCCAGATGGGAGTGCCGGGTCAACAAACAAACAAACATAATTCAGACTCAGGCCTAGACAGTCTAGGCCACACCACACTTCCAATCTAGGCGAACCTAGTCGCAATTCAGCTATATGAAGCCGAAACACGACCTAGGTGCCTCAACTTGTTTTGGCAAAAGCCACAGCAGGTTGCTCGCAACAATCAGCTACACTGAATTT
This sequence comes from Lucinisca nassula, assembly GCA_963580285.1. Classification (NCBI taxonomy): domain Eukaryota; kingdom Metazoa; phylum Mollusca; class Bivalvia; order Lucinida; family Lucinidae; genus Lucinisca; species Lucinisca nassula. The sequence continues at coordinate 181,006,843 of OY757010.1, forward strand.
CAACCGAAACGCTCCTTATATACCCTCCAGGCTCGCGCTGGATGACGTTGTGCCTGGATGACGTCACATTCCTTACCATGCTACCAAGCATACGGAACGTTCTGTTTTTATGGTATGTTCAGTGCGCAGAGAGTTCGAACAGCTGAGCAAAAAGTAAACAAACATTTGATGGAAAATACTGTTTCAAATGCGAAAGTGTGAGCATAAAAAGAATATGGATACTAAAATAAACAATAGATATTCATGGTTATATATGCACTTGGAGATGACATGGCTATTTTACACAGGATATACTCGACAAAGTTGGCACATGGTTTGCATCGGCTACGGCTATTTCGGACCGAAGATCGGTATGTACATTTTGTTAAAACAGATATAAATGAATCTAAACAACAATGAGAACATTTGTACATAGAATAACAGAGAATAGCCAGACGCCGTTACAATAAATTGTTTTCCAAACAGTGTTCTGCCAAGGCCGCGCCCTTGCGCCATTGGCGCGGAAAAAATCTGTATGGCGCAGAAAAGTTGACATCCATGGGCCCGTGGGCGCATCCAAATTATTGCCGGGCGCACCTTTTTCTCGAGGAACGAACCGTCATCATGTCTTGATCCGGTTGCTTTCCTTTGAAGTCTATTAATCTGCAGCCCAATATATATTTTTAGCCTCCCAAAATTAATCCAACAAGTTTTTCACACCTGACACCTGTGGACTGGTCACGTGTCAGTGGCCGTAAATATTGCCTTTGGTTTGATAATACCCAACGCTCTTATAATAATTTGTTTATGGTAACAGATTCCTACTTAATTGTAGAGCCAACAGCGAATGTTCTGATCAGGCTGCGCAGGCTGATCTGTCTCTTTTTGATCAACCCATGTTTCAGTGTTCCCCAAAATTATATTTCCTTAGGCTAAAAATAGTAATGAGACACATTTAGCTGAAGGCCAAGAAAAAAATTCTGTTTGATCTTTTTTGTGTACCGACTGCAAGGTCATGATTTTCATGTCAAAGTCTACAACACTGTTTAACATTGTATTTCCACATTTAAAAGTCGGACAGAAATAAAATATTGATTGATAAATGGCCCTTTCAAGAGGTCATACTCGCCCTTTGTATAAATTGATTTTTTTTTGTGAATGGCCCTGCTTTTTTGGTGAATGGCCCCACTTTTTTGTAAATGGCCCGACAATTTCCTGTCTGATGGGCCATTGGCCCATGTTTTTGAATTTCTTGGCAGAACACTGCCAAAGAGTGAACCCAAGAATTAAGACCATGGGAAACAGGGAGACCTTCATTTTAATATACCGGGTAGTTATTGATGATTGCTAATGATTTATTATGGGGTGTCAAGCAACAATCCTGATTCTGAGTTTGTCACAGCCAGCACACTGACAGCTACAAAGGACTTATCAGTATACTGGTCCAATTATATACAGCTCAGCACACTCAAATATCTGACAACACACAGGCTCTCCAGAAAAATGAATGTGGCAAGCGACCTAATTTTGATCCTAAGAATTTCAGTTTACGTTACCCCACCCACTAGTGAGGTAATGGCGGGAAAGAATGTCAGCATTTTTTTCAATCTGTCGTTGAGTGACCAGTTTCAGTGACTCTAAGCACTTTCTTTGGTATAATGATTAAATGCCTTACAAATTAATAAAAACTGCATTTCATCTTTTGTTTGTTTTATTCCCTTTCCATCCTGACAAATTTTGTTTTCAAAACATCAGTAGTGCGTTGGAGGCAGCCATTGTTTTGACCTACATATTTCAAAACCGGAAATTGCAAGTGACCAGAAACGATGACCTTTGAAGTTTGCCTTCTGGTACAGTGACTGTGCAAAATTATGTATTGAAAATGTTGTGATGGTTAAAACAACATTACTAGAAACTGTTAACTTCCAAAAAAACATATTCACAGATGGTATAATATATATTTAAATTGATTTCCCTTTTGGCATGTCCGGGACACGCAAATCTATCATGCCATTTTTCAATGGGTTACTTGTAGTAATATATGAGATGTATTCATTGTTTTCATAGGGGTATGTACATGTAACACTGGGTCCGCTTTTTTATGACTAAAGAATCATAGTATTTTTGTTAGTCAACACAGCTTTTTGGGGCTGCATCTGAAAAAGAAGAGGGAGCTAAACTAAAACAAGGTATGTTTTCCACTTTTGAACTGCACAGCTAAGACAAAAGTTAAGCACTGGCATCAAATTTGGGGCAGTCCCTGTAGATAAAACATAGATGCTGGCGCCAACAGGCCATTTGACTTGAAGTAGCAGACGCCAGAAAATGTTGTGATGGGGAAAATATTTAAATAAAATAAACTATGGCTTTTGGGAGGCACATCAGAACATATTTAAAAAAGGTATTAAGAAAAACAGCCAAAATATGCAAGGAAATATCAATTTATTTTTAACTGACGTCTTTGAACATAATTTTTCGATGTTGTTGACAGAAGTGACAGGTCTTTATTTGTACTTTTAATATTTGGATGTGATGAAGTCACAGAACTCCTTACTTAAAAAATAGGAAGTGTCTCCTGACAACCGGTTGTCAGGAGCATTTTTGCTATATAAAATGCTCCTGACAACCGGTTGTCAGGAGCATTTTTGCTATCAAAAATGCTCCTGACAACCAGCAATATTTTTCCAATATAAACCTATAACCAGTGCTTCAGCTGAAGTGCACGACCCGCCGGATGCTTTTAGCTTTATGAGTGTTACCATATATGGGTATGGTGGCCATTTTGGTCATGTGACCTTGACCTAAAACGGTTCCCCCAATAAATGCGCCTTATCGTAAGGAGCAAAAATATATCTTAAACTTTAGTACTGTATTCTGAATCGTTTGCAGGATAAAATGCATTCTCACTTTTCCAATACAAAAGCATATGTGTCAAAGTTTGACCTAGGCACAAAGAAGGTCAAGGTCAACCCAGGGTCACCATTTAAGCAATTTATGATGGGCCTACGTCCCAGATGCTATTTATCAAGTTTCGTGGAAATCTTCCCAGTGGTTCTGGAGAAGACTATTTTTGAAGGGTTTTTACCATATATGGCTTGGCGGCCATTTTGGTCATGTGACCTGGACCCCATGAGCAAATTTTGGTTTCCCCCATCCCATAGAGGCTCCATATGAAATTTGACTTCAATCGGCCCAACGGTTTCGGAGGAGCAGCAGTTCGAAAATTTTCACATTTTACGCCTCGGCGAGGCTATACTAAATGGAATGTAATATTTCGCAAGTTCATTGGTTAGATCTCATTGATATCTATCAGTATGCCAAAAATTGTTTAAATATGCCAACAAAAGCATATGTATCAAAGTTTGACCTAGGCAAAAAGAAGGTCAAGGTCAACCCAGGGTCACCATTTTAGCAATTTATGATGGGCCCACGTCCCAGATGCTATTTATCAAGTTTCGTGGAAATCTGCCCGGTGGTTCTGGAGAAGACTATTTTTGAAGGGTTTTTACCATATATGGCTTGGCGGCCATTTTGGTCATGTGACCTGGACCCCATGAGCAAATTTTGGTTTCCCCCATCCCATTGAGGTTCATTATGAAATTTGACTTCAATCGGCCCAACGGTTTCCGAGGAGAAGCAGTTTGAAAATTTTCACTTTTTACGCCTCTGCGAGGCTATACTAAATTGAATATAATATTTCGCAAGTTCATTGGTTACATCTCATTGATATCTATCAGTATGCCAAAAATTGTTTAAATATTCCAAGCGGTTAAGTCAATATCACCAATTTTCACAAACGGGTTACAGACGGACAGACAGTCAGACCGTATATGGCTTGGCGGCCATTTTGGTCATGTGACCTGGATTCCATGAGCAAATTTTGGTTTCCCCCATCCCATAGAGGCTCCATATGAAATTTGACTTCAATCGGCCCAACGGTTTCCGAGAAGAAGCCGTTTGAAAATTATTACATTTTCCGCCTCGGCGAGGCTATACTAAATGGAATGTGATATTTCGCAAGTTCATTGGTTAGATCTCATTGATATCTATCAGTATGCCAAAAATTGTTTAAATATTCCAATTGGTTAAGTCACTATCACCAATTTTCACAAACGGGTTACGGACGGACAGACAGACTGACAGAATGACAGACTGACAGAATGACATGGTGATTTTAGGGCACTCTAAGAAATCAACGACTTCAGTCGGTTGCTTTTCTCTACGGGTCGTGCAATATTAGTATTATTTTAGTTACCTTTTTAGTATTTCATGGTTCTTGATACATGTTTAATGCTTTTTTGTCATTTTTTTAGTATTCAAATGAACTTAATTGAAGTTAATTCATGTAATTTTTATTCAGATTTTTTAGGTCACCAGAGCCAAAGGCTCCGTTGGAGCTTATAGGATAGGCAGTTGTCCGTCGTTGTCTGAAATATGTCCTCAGCTGGCGTCAACACTTTCAAATGACATCTCCTCTGAAGCCACTAAGCCGATTTGACCCAAATTTTATCTGTAGCGTCCTTGGGCTGGGGGATTGAAAGTTTATGTTTTAAGCTCACCGTCACATAGAGACTAGTGAGCTTTTGGGATCACCTTTTGACCGTTGTCCGTGCATCCATCTGTGCGTAAACACATCTCCTCCTAAACCCCTGATCACAGTAATGATCCTTAGGTGCCCTTTCAAAGCTGTTCAAATGGTTCCAGTCCGTTGCACATCTAGGTCACAGGAACCAAAAATAGATTTTTTTCACCGAAAACTTAATATTCTTCTCTGAAGCCACAAGGCCCAGGTCTTTGATACTTGGTATGAAGCTTCAACTAGTCAGTAGTGGACCCAAGAATGTTCAAATTATAGTGCTGGGGCCAAAAATGCCCCTGCCCTGGGGCCCTTTGGTTTTACATGGGCTTATATAGGGAAAATCTTTAAAAATCTTCTTCTCTGAAACCGCAAGGCCCAGGTCTTTGATATTTGTTATGAAACTTCATCTTGTGGACCTCTACCAAGGTTGTTCAAATTATAGCCCTGGCGCCAAAAATGCCCCCAGCTCCAGGGCCCTTTGGTTTTACACAGACTTGTATATATATATATAGGGAAAATCTTGAAAAACCTTCCCTGAAACCACAAGGCCTAGGTCTTTGATATTTGGTGTGAAATTTCATCAAGTGGACCTATATCAAGATTGTTCAAATTATAGCCCTGAGGCCAAAAATGCCCCCGCCCCGAGACCCTTTGGTTTTATATTGAGTTATATAGGAACATCTTTAAAAATCTTCTTCCCTGAAATTGCAAGGCGCATGTCTTTGATATACAATGTATGGAGCTTCATCTAGTGGACCTTTACCAAGATTGTTCAAACTAGAGCTGTCAGTGAAACTGACTAGGGCCCCGGCAGCGCTATCAGAAATTTGTGGACGGACGGACAGACAGACGGATGGACAGAGTCATTACTATAGGGCACCCACACTTTCAGTGCGGGGCCCTAATTATAGCCTTTGTTGATATTTGGTATGAAGCTTCACCTTTTTAGACTTCCCTCAACATTATGCAAATTATAGCCATGGGGTCAAGAACGGCCCTCTCCAGGACCCACTTGTTACTCTATGGATAAGGTGAGCGATCAGGGGCCATCATGGCTCGCTTGTTTATGAAAATCAGCTCATCAGTTTGGTTGCTATGGCAACTTATAGATTCCATAGACTTATAATGGGGAAAATTGAAAATGGCATTTACTGCCAAGCCTCTGCAGATATTTTGACAATACTTTCATAAAAATGTTCCTTAGGCAATCTACTACATTGTATCTGATCTGTCTACTACCCTATAAACAGGGTATGACAATGATTTTAGGTCTACTGCTCATTTTTATTGCTTGATGAAAAAAATAGAAAAAAAAAATACTTAAAAAATCATCTCCTCAAAAACCATAAGCTCTAGGAGGCAGAGACTTTATGAAAATATTCACCATATTTGCCTTTACAGGTTTTTTTTTCATATATATAAAATTCAGCCGTTTAGATGGTTGCTATGGCAACTTAGATTTTCCATAGACTTATAATGAGGAAAATTGAAAAATGACATTTACTGTCAAACCTTTGCTGATATTTTGCCAAACTTTCATAGAAATTTTCCTTGAGTAAACTTCTCTCAGCCATTTGCTTTGATGTCAACTTGGGCGTTCCCCAGGGTGTGCCGGGGCCATGTCTCACCCCCTCCACTTCATAAAATGCCATTTTTCTCAGAAACCATTCAGATCCTCACCCCTTAACCATATATATTGATAATAAGAAGCACTCAGTGACACCAACCTGGGGGTCCCCCGGGAGGTGCCAGGGCCATGCCACACCCCTATCCACTTCATAAAAGGCCGAATGTCCCAGAAACCTTACAGATCCCCACCCCTAAACCATATATATTCTGGTCCCTTATGATAAGTGGCATTCCGTAACACCAACCTGGGGGTCCCCCAGGATGTGCTGGGCCATGCCCACCCCCCTCCACTTCATAAAAGGCCCAATATTCCAGAAACCTTACCGGCCCCCGCCCAAAGGGGCTTGAAGAAATGTATGGGCTATATGATGCTTCCGCACACTAGTAGTGGTAAACCCCTTAGAGGATCTAAGCCTGTCCAGGAACCGCGGTGCAAGACGGACCGTCCAGGCTAATAAACCCTATTGGTTTCATTGGGTGACAGGGCTTGAGATGACCTTTCATCTCAGTGTCGGGTAAAAGTCCCACAAAATTGGAAGCAACATCTCCAAAATGACCTTTACAGTGTTGACGGGTATGTTAAACCTCAAATCAAACAAACTAGAAACCTTACAGATCCCCAGCCGTAAACCATATTTATACCCCCGCAAACGAAGTTTGAAGGGGGTATACAGGAGTCAGCTTGTCGTCGTCTGTCGCCGTCGGTCCGTTACAAAAAAATTTAACATTGCTCATAACTTCCTTATTCTTTGACCGATTTCTTTAATATTCACACACCACACACCTTGCCACTAGTACTTAAGATTGATATACACAAACCTGACCTTGACCTTCCTCAAGGTCAAATACTTGTAAAAATTTGTCAGACAACGCATGCGAAGTATAATTGGCGCCCGTTAGGCGGCAGCTCTAGTTATTCTTGTTCTTTATGATAAGACACATTCAGTAACACCAACCTAGGGGTCACCCAGGGCGTGCCCGGGCCATGCTGCACCCCTCAACTTCACCAAAGACCATATACCTGAGAAACTGTTTAGAGCCCCGACCCTAAACCATATATATTTTTGTTCTTAATTATAAGACCCAATCAGTGACATCAGCATACCGCCCTGGGGTTGCCAGGGGCCATGCCCCACCCCTTAACTTCATTAAAAGCAATATATCTCAGAAACCGTTCAGATCCCCACCCCTTAACCATATATATTCTCTAAAAGGGAATTGATGACATGTTTTTTCCATAGCACTCAAGTGAATTGACCCTATATTTAGTTGGTATTTATTTTCAGTATTAAATAAAACATTAAATTCTGCAAGAACCATATGTTTTTTCTCTTTAATTTTCAATCCAGTAGTTATGTTAAAATACCAGAGAAGACAAAAAATATTAAACATGTATCAAGAAACTAAAATACTGTGTTAAGTAGCCAAAATAATGCTAATATAGTAGGTTTTTATTGGAAAAATATTGCTGGTTGTCAGGAGCATTTTAGATAGCAAAATGCTCCTGACAACCGGTTGTCAGGAGCATTTTACATAGCAAAAATGCTCCTGACAACCGGTTGTCAGGAGACGCAGCCTAAAAAATAATGCAAGGGAACTAAGTGTCACCGAAACCGGTCAGTCACCATTTCTGGGCCTCCTACGATTCACGAAATTTGCATTATTAAATCACGCAAAATCACGCATTCGTTTCCTCGCGAGATTTCGAGCTTGGGGGGTCATGTGATCATCTAATATGGTCACCAACGTTACTTCCTAGTTAAACAAGATAAATTCGTTGTAATTATTTACGTTTTTCTTGAAGTTTTGCCGGCCAAACAAGATAAATAGTGAAGTGATTATTCCGAATATTGTTTTATTCTTATTTGCTTGCTGTTATTTAAATGAAATATTGATTTCGTACGAAAAGACCGTGGCTGAAACTGGTGAGCTGTTTGGCACTTATTTCGCAACAACGAGTTAGTGAAAATATAGTTGTGTAAACAATGCTTTCTGTAAGTGTGAGTGCCATGGAGATGATCGTGCATTCACTAATGATCTTTTTCTAAGTTTCTATCGGTCTATAACGAGAAATTATGCGCCAGAATGACTTCTTTTGTGCTCCAGGTTGTAGCCATGTACATGTACTCTCAAAGGGAGCAGTTTGCTCATTCCACAGGTTTCCAGAAAAGCCTGAATGGTATAATAACAAGAGGGCCCAATGGCCCTATATCGCTCACCTGTGTACGAGAAAATCATTAGTGTAGGAGACCACTTGACATTGCTACATACTAAATATCTAAGCTCAGGCAAAGCGGTGTCCATGCTTACAAACCCTACTGGTTTCATTGGGCGACAGGGCTTGAGATGTAATTTCATCTCAATGTCTGGTAAAAGTCCCACAAAATTGGAAGAGACATCTCCAAAATGACCAATACAGTGTTGTCGGGGATGTAAAACCTCAAATCAAACAAAATCTGTGCCTTATGGTTTTGGAGAAAAAGATTTTTTTAAGTTTTTTCAAGTATAAGTCTATAGAAGCTAATGAGCTAAAGGGCACGGTTGGCAGGTGTATGTAGGCGACCATTTTGTGTTGCTATATACTAAATATCTAAGGTCTGTACTTCATGGTTTCAAAGAAGATGTTTGAAGCTTTTTCCATTATAAGTTTGTTGGAGTTAAGGGGCCACAGGATTTGGACCCCAGGGGCATGATTGGCAGAATTCATGTAGGCGACCACTCGACATTGCTACATGCTAAATACCTAAGCTCTGGGACTTATGGTTTCAGAGAAGAAGAATTTTGAAGCTTTTTTCCATTATGAGTCTATGGGAGCTAAGGGGCCCCGGGGCGTGGCCCATTTGGACCCCACGGACATGATTGGCAGGATTTTTGTAGGTGACAACTTGCTGTTGCTACATGCCACATATCTCAGCTCTGGGCCCTGTGGTTTCAGAGAAGAAGATTTTTGAAATTTTTTTTTTCCATTATGAGCCTATAGGAGCTAAGGGGCCCCGGGATGTGGCCTTTTTGGACCCCAGGGGCATGACTGGCAGGAATTATGTAGGTGACCACTTGCCATTGCTACATGCTAAATATCTAAGCTCTGGGTGCTGTGGTTTCAGAGAAGAAGATTTTTTAAGCTTTTTTTAAATATGAGTCTATGGGAGCAAAGGGGCCCCTGCGCGTGGCCCATTTGGACCCCAGGGGCATGATTGGCAGGAATTATGTAGGTGACCACTTGCCGTTGGTACATGCTAAATATCTAAACTCTGGGCCCTGTGGTTTCAGAGAAGAAGATTTATGAAGCTTTTAATTTTTCAATTATTAGTCTATGTGAACAAAGGGGCCCCGGGGCGTGGCCCATTTGGACCCTAGGGGCATGATTGGCAGGATTTATGTAGGTGACCACTTGCCGTTGCTACATGCCAAATACCTCAGCTCTGGGCCCTGTGGTTTCAGAGAAGAAGATTTTTGAAGCCTTTTTGCATTATGAGTCTATATGAGCTAAAGGGCCCGGAGGGGGGGGGGGGTGTGGCCCGTTTGGACCCCAGGGGCATGATTGCCAGGAATTATGTAGGTGACCACTTGCCATTGCTACATGCTAAATATCTAAGCTCTGGGCCCTGTGATTGCCGAGGAGAAGATTTTTGAAGCTTTTTGTTCCATTATGAGTCTATGGGAGCGAAGGGGCCCTGGGGCGTCGCCCATTTGGAACCATGGGGCATTATTGGCAGGAATTATGAAGGTGAACACTGGCCGTTGCGACATGCTAAATATCTAAGCTCTGGGCCCGGTGGTTTCAGAGAAGAAGATTTTTGAAGCTTTTTTTCCATTATGCGTCTTTGGGAGCTAAGGGGCCCCGGGGCGTGGCCAATTTGGACCCCAGGGGCATGATTGGCAGGAATTATGTAGGTGACCACTTGCTGTTGCTACATGCCAAATATCTCAGCTCTGGGCCCTGTGGTTTCAGAGAAGAAGATTTTTGAAGTTTTTTTTTTCCATTATGAGCCTATAGGAGCTAAGGGGCCCCGGGGTGTGGCCTTTTTGGACCCCAGGGGCATGACTGGCAGGAATTATGTAGGTGACCACTTGCCATTGCTACATGCTAAATATCTAAGCTCTGGGTGCTGTGGTTTCAGAGAAGAAGATTTTTTAAGCTTTTTTTAAATATGAGTCTATGGGAGCAAAGGGGCCCCTGCGCGTGGCCCATTTGGACCCCAGGGGCATGATTGGCAGGAATTATGTAGGTGACCACTTGCCGTTGGTACATGCTAAATATCTAAACTCTGGGCCCTGTGGTTTCAGAGAAGAAGATTTATGAAGCTTTTAATTTTTCAATTATTAGTCTATGTGAACAAAGGGGCCCCGGGGCGTGGCCCATTTGGACCCTAGGGGCATGATTGGCAGGATTTATGTAGGTGACCACTTGCCGTTGCTACATGCCAAATACCTCAGCTCTGGGCCCTGTGGTTTCAGAGAAGAAGATTTTTGAAGCCTTTTTGCATTATGAGTCTATATGAGCTAAAGGGCCCGGAGGATGGGGGGGGGGGGGGGGGTGGCCCGTTTGGACCCCAGGGGCATGATTGCCAGGAATTATGTAGGTGACCACTTGCCATTGCTACATGCTAAATATCTAAGCTCTGGGCCCTGTGATTGCCGAGGAGAAGATTTTTGAAGCTTTTTGTTCCATTATGAGTCTATGGGAGCGAAGGGGCCTACGGGCGTCGCCCATTTGGAACCATGGGGCATTATTGGCAGGAATTATGAAGGTGAACACTGGCCGTTGCGACATGCTAAATATCTAAGCTCTGGGCCCGGTGGTTTCAGAGAAGAAGATTTTTGAAGCTTTTTTTCAATTATGCGTCTTTGGGAGCTAAGCCAGGGGCCCCGGGGCGTGGCCAATTTGGACCCCAGGGGCATGATTGGCAGGAATAATGTAGGTGACCACTTGCTGTTGCTACATGTCAAATATCTCAGCTCTGGGCCTTGTGCTTTCAGAGAAGAAGATTTTTGAAGCTTTTTCCCATTGTGAGTCTATAGGAGCTAAAGGGCCCTGGGGCGTGGCCCGTTTGGACCCAAGGGGCATGATTGGCAGGAATTATGTAGGTGACCACTTGCCATTGCTACATGCTAAATATCTAAGCTCTGGGCCCTGTGGTTTCTGAGTAGAAGATTTTTGAAGCTTTTTTTTCCATTAAGAGTCTATGTGAGCTAAGGGGCCCCGGGGCGTGGCCCATTTGGACCCCAGGGGCATAATTGGCAGGAATTATGTAGGTGACCACTTTCCATTGCTACATGCCAAATATCTCAGCCCTGGGCCCTGTGGTTTCAGAGAAGAAGATTTTTGAAGCTTTTTTCCATTATGAGTCTATAGGAGCTAAAGGGCCCGGGGCGTGGCCCGTTTGGACCCCAGGGGCATGATTGGCAGGAATTATGTAGGTGACCACTTGCCATTGCTACATGCTAAATATCTAAGCTCTGGGCCCTGTGGTTTCCGAGAAGAAGATTTTTGAAGCTTTTTTCCATTATGAGTCTATAGGAGCTAAAGGGCCCCGGGGCGTGGCCCGTTTCGACCCAATGGGCAAGATTGGCAGGAATTATATAGGTGACCACTTGCCGTTGCTACCTGCTAAATATCTAAGCTCTGGGCCCTGTGGTTTCCAAGAAGAAGATTTTTGAAGCTTTTTGTTCCATTATGAGTCTATGGGAGCGAAGGGGCCCCGGGGCGTCACCCATTTGGAACCCAGGGGCATGATTGGCAGGACTTATGTAGGTGACCACTGGCCGTTGCTACATGCTACATATCTAAGCTCTGGGCCCGGTGGTTTCAGAGAAGAAGATTTTTGAAACTTTTTTTTCATTATGAGTCTTTGGGAGCTAAGGGGCCCCGGGGCGTCACCCATTTGGACCCCAGGGGCATGAATGGCAGGAATTATGTAGGTGACCACTGGCCGTTAATACATGCTAAATATCTAAGCTCTGGGCCCTGTGGTTTCAGAGGAGAAGATTTTTGAAGCTTTTTTTCCATTATGAGTCTTTAGGAGCTAAAGGGCCCTGGGGCGTGGCTAGTTTGGACCCCAGGGGCATGATTGGCAGGAATTATGTAGATGACCACTTGCCATTGCTTCATGCTAAATATCTAAGCTCTGGGCCTTGTGGTTTCCGAGAAGAAGATTTTTGAAGCTTTTTGTTCCATTATGAGTCTATGGGAGCGAAGGGGCCCCGGGGCGTGGCCAATTTGGACCCCAGGGGCATGAATGGCAGGAATTATGTAGGTGACCACTGGCCATTCATACATGCTAAATATCTAAGCTCTGGGCCCTGTGGTTTCAGAGAAGAAGATTTTTGAAGCTTTTTTTCCATTATGAGTCTATAGGAGCTAAAGGGCCCGGGGCGTGGCCCGTTTGGACCCCAGGGGCATGTTTGGCAGGAATTATGTAGGTGACCACTTGCCATTGCTACATGCTAAATATCTAAGCTCTGGGCCCTGTGGTTTCAGAGAAGAAGATTTTTGAAGCTTTTTGTTCCATTTTGAGTCTATGGGAGCGAAGGGGCCCCGGGGTGTGGCCAATTTGGACCCCAGGGGCATGAATGGCAGGAATTATGTAGGTGACCACTGGCCGTTAATACATGCTAAATATCTAAGCTCTGGGCCATGTGGTTTCAGAGAAGATATTTTAATTTTTTCCCATTGTAAGTCTATGGGAGCTATATGTTGCCATGGCAACCAGAATTCCAATCTGATCAGCCCAAAAACCTTATGCAGCTTTTCCCCCTATCTGATGATGCTTCTCATGAAATTTGATCAAGATTGACCATGGGGTATTAGAGATATACTTATTTGAAATTGTTTACGGACGCACGGACGCACGCACGACGGACAAAAAGTGATCACAAAAGCTCACCTTGTCACTACGTGACAGGTGAGCTAAAAAGGCATGACTTTCAAAAGTCATTTCAAAATTTAGGGGTGTCTGCTTGTGTTTCCTTCAAAATTAATTTGGAAAAAGTCTGATTTTTTTTTTTTGGCAAACAGTGTAGGCCCTGATCAAATGCCATGTTCTGCGGCGTCTGATCTGGGCCTGAACTGTTTGCCAAGGTTTCCGGTACTAATTAAATGGGTTAAAGCTATGAAGTTATAACTTGACAACTACAGCTGTATATATTGTCTGTGTGGGTGTATCTGGGGCTTTTCTTATTTGTGAACATATACTGTTCTTTCTTTCCTTCCTTTCTACTGATACTGCATCGGTCACATTTGACCATTACTGTTACTTAAAAAAAAACTACAGATGAAAACATGGGCAGGATTGGAGACATTGAGAACCCCTGCGATTAATTGGAGGCTGTTGTCATTTAATCAGAAGAAAATCATTGGGGAATAAGATTCACATTGTAGTGGATCCAACCCTCATGGATCAGACCATCTTGTGACCCTTAATAACAGGTCATTTTTATATTTACTTTTATTTGTTTGGATAGATTTGAAATTTATCTCCAACTCATTGACTATATATTTACACTCACCCCCTGCCCCATTCTTCAGTAGGATTATCACAAAATTGGGCACAAATAAAATAAGATGTGTAACTCCTTTAGCACTTTTTGTATACCCCGGTACACTCGTTGTTGTTGTTGCGAAATAAGTGCCTTTCAGCCACTGTCTAATCGTTCGAAAATCAATATTTCATTTAAATAACATCAAGCAAATATGAATAAAACAATATTCGGAATTATCACTTCACTAGTTATCTTATTTGGTCGGCAAAACTTCAAGAAAAATGTAAATAATTACAACGACTTTAACGTGTTCAGAGTAATTGATAAGGGTCGTATTGTTGTAAATACGACTCTTAAATCGAGCAAATACGCCTAGAAATGAAGAAAAAGTCGTACCGAATACGACCATCAAATTGGCGATAAGCCAAGGTCGTTCCATTGCAGTCGTATCTGCAATGGGAAAAATAAAAAAAAACGTGATGCCTGACAAAAAGCAATCGAAATCTCGGTAATTTTCGCCGCATCATAGTCTTCAACAAAAACGTTTCCAACCTTCAAGAACGATTCAAAATTCATCCATTCATGAATGATGGCATTTGTTTTAATTACGCTGAAACACTTCAACCTTACCTTTTGACGTTCATGTATTGAATAGCGATCCGCTTATATTTAATCAGTCTCAAGTTATGACAACTATCAACATGATTAGGAAACCGATTATTGGTGCGTGATTACATAACGGTATTTATTATCTAAGGGTAAGCCGCCCGCATTATTAACTTTATTAACAACGCCTGAAGCCTGAACAGTAACTTTATGACAAGCGTGCATAAAAATACGATCCTGAATATTATTAGGCAACCACATTGTCATCTTCGAGAACAAATAAATTGGGTTCCACAGATCTACAGATTCACATTGTCATGTAATTAGAAATTAAATATCAAAACAGACGCGCAGACGATAAAAAGTTAAGACCACCTTTTCTTTTTGTGGAGAACCTGATAAAGTTTTTCCGGAAAAATGCAAGAAAAAAATCAAATGCATGAGAAATTTCTGGCGGCTATTTCTCCAAAAGCGCAGAAATTCACATTGAAATGGATTACTCAGTATTTTGTGGAAAAACAAAACAGAAGCAACAAAAACTGGGCTAGGAAAGTTATAATTAATGTAACAGCGAATATATATCCGACCCGACAGCTTTAGCGCTAGCTCTTTCTGCTTAGCGTCCGCAGGCCGCAGATGCAAGAAAATTGATGGCCATGACTCATTTTTTTTTGCGTCCTTTGGACATTGGCGAAAACCCTTAACCGGAGGCTTAAAAACCTTGTTTATTGCCGTTTTTCGACACATGTATATCGGCGCCTATGATTATTGCATCATAATGGTTGTTTACTTTCGACTCCACTTCTATCTTTCATACTTTTATCATCCTGACGTATTTTTTCTCGCAACATTGTACATGTAGTCAATGCACGTCTGAGATAGAACCACCGCTGCACGGACTGATCTCTTTGTCCGCCGTGTTCCGTATACATTTGACCAAAATTATATTTATTGAGTCACAATGGCAGGATTAACCTGCAATACTTGGGTACTCATATATCTAATTGTGAATCACAGGTGGTCAGCATGCAGTGCATTCTTATTTACCGCGTTCTATCAAGTAGCTGATTAAATCAACACCCTAAGATGTCTCGCCGGCGTCTTTGAACATTAAGCAGAATGCCTGGCAGCGCATCATAAAAGAACGCAAACACAGCAACCGGGACAGACTGATTAGCTTTCACAGATGCGCTTGCTGATCTGAGTCTTCACTGGTCGCTCGCTTTATTGTATTTTTGCTGAGCGCTGAATTTCTCGCCTTTTACCAATCACATGCATTTGCTACAATTCGTGGAGATTTCCCGCCTTTGAACGCGTAACACATAAGGCCGACACAAAACATGGGTTTGAAAACGTTTTGATGACAATATGATCTGTGTGACGGCTGAAGACCCGACCAGCCTGCACAGTCTGATCAAAACGAGCCTCCAATGACGTCTGGGAAATTCCAAAAACACATGCCAATTAGACGACCATATTGGCTGGATTTACATTCTTTAGAAGAAAAAGTAATTTTTCATTTTGCTGGCTGCCAGCTTATTAACATGAAAAATTAATGTATATCAGTATGTTACGATGATAGAATATGTGTTTAACGTCTTTTACATATGGCCATTGCCATGTCTGACATTATTATACATGTAAGTGCACTTAGCAGCCATCCTGTGATGACAGATGAAGATACGACCCTAGTTTTGAATTTAGGAGTACCGATACTCTCAAAGAATCACATGATACGCCTATGTCTTTGGTTGAAGGAGTAACAGTACTCCTCGGGCAAAAGCTTATCAATAACACTGGTGTTTAACTAGACAGTAACGTTGGCGACCATATTAGATGATCACGTGACCCCCCCAAGCTCGAAATCTCGCTAGGAAACGAGAGCGTGATTATACGTGATTTAATAATGCAAATAAGGTCAATACAAGACAAACAAATCACAATCTAGGGTATCCTCGATGCATCAAAGTTCAGTATAGTAAGGGTAAAAAAGCTTTCCCGTGATTAAAAAAGATGATGGCGCTCATTTACTTCCACCGGTATTGTAGTTTTGACTTTCCTATATCTGTTTTTACAGAAAACAGGCATATAAATGCATAAAACGATCAATTTTCAGGCATTTTATACCACCATGTGTCTCGCGAGCTGACCTACAGGAAATGCATAAAAGTTCGTTATGTCGCATGCGCGGTCACCATGTGCCAGTTGGTGATGGATTTTATCCCAACAACCAAAAGCACATTTGTGATGCGGAAGGTCATCGTGACCAAAAATGCAAAATATGAATTTATTACACAGATTTTGTTATAGTAAATAAAATACTTAGTAAAAATGATGCATTTTATGTATGAACAAAATATTTGATGTATATGTACATGTTTGAAACACATCTTTGAGCAGAAAGTGAAAAGTGACATCCGTCAACTGCCTAGGCGATTGTTTACAGACAACATGTGGTGACCTCGACCTCACGCGCTGCACAGGAAGTAAACAAACTTAACTTAACAAAGATTTAAGCATAACGAACTTAGATCAGAGCTCTCACTAGGATTTTGAAAACAGGATTCCAGGAATCCTTCCTTGTAAAAAGTTGGATTCACAGATAAAAAGTTGGATTCCCACATAAAAAAGTTGGAGTTCTGATCTTGATCGCGCATAGAACATAGACAAAAACTTCTTATTATCAGGCTACTAGTCCATATGAAAAACTGTATACTTTCATGGCTCCCAAACTCTTTTTTTCTGATAAATGCATTTAATAACTTCGTTCCAAACATGTAGATTGTGGGTACTAGTTAGAAATATTTCACTGATGTGTCTATTCCCCCCCCCCAGCCCCCTCCCCCCCATGCAGTTGCTCAGATTTATTCTCACACTTCTAGTCAAATAATGCCACATAAAAATAAGGTAGTATTAGGATAACAGCAGATATAATGTAAACCCAACTCAGAAAAGCAGCATTCTATTTAGCTATAGTTGTGCTTTCAAATTCGGACGTATATGTACGTGACAGTAGCTCAATTATTTTTTAATTGGTGTAAACAAATACGTAGGGGAAGCATCCTAATCACGTCTGACTTCCTCTAATTGAGTAATTGTTAAAAATGATTATATTATTTTGAAGTATTACATACATTTTTGTCACCAGTAAATGTCGAAACACACTTCGACCGAGTGATAAAAAGTACTATCTTGTAGTCGCGAAAATACATGACATTGGTAATTCGTCAATTATATCATCTTCGCCGTAACCCTGGTTTAACTAAACGTGATATTTTATCGACTCATGCTAATCCGTTGATGATATGAGCTTACATCAATTAGTAAACTAATTAATTGTAATCCGTAATAACACGGGGATTAGCGCGGCGAGATTAAACAGGTACAATCATTTTTAACACGTGCCGCAAACCGACCACTTTCCAATATCGTCTCTCCCACTGACAGGTGCAAAAATGTCAATATAGGTCACGCCTACTGATTTGTTGCACGTGCGCTTTCAACATAAAAAGCGGCGCCGCATTTGATCTTTTATTGGTATTGCATAAGCGGCCTAAAATAGCTTCTGAATTTACCGCTTCTGTAATTTTGGACGCAATAAAAACATGCGTACACAAGAATCGCTAGTTGTGAATTTTACGCGTTCAACGGCAAAAGTTGGCGTAAAATACGCAGAATCCTGCGTTTCCTAGAGCTCTGTAGATGTATTGACGATAACCAGCAATAAAATTAATGTTGCTGGTTTACTCTTGTCTGTTATGAATCAGACAAGAAACCAAACAGATATCCAAGAAAAAAACTTCTCTTTTAGTGGGCTATTTTTTTTCCAATTCCGCCCAGGTCGAACATGCATGTAGAAAGAACATGACCGGGACTCGAACCAAGGGCCTCTAGCATACCGAGCAAACACTCTACCGACTGATCTACCGAGCCACACGGTCGACCTGTTACAGATAGATAGACATTCTATCACATATTCTGAGGAAACTGGCTATCCCAAAAGTTATATTGATTAAAATGTGATAATTACCTTTACTAACAGAATATTTTGCAAACCGGAAACAATACCATGAACGCATGCGCGGTCCATCGAATTACCCCAAACCACCCCAAAACACTCCAAACCACCCCAAACCACCCCAAACCACTTTGCATGCGTGTAACGTCACAGAGCGTATCTATCTAATTTGCATATTTAATCCACTTGACGGGGAACGGGAGGTCACGGGTTCGATCCCGGGCCGCGACATACCAAAGTCGTTAACAATGGTACTAGCTACTCCTCGCTTGGCGCTCAGATTTGTCATTTTGTATTTGACATCCTATTTGGAGTGTGTTGCTTGCTGTTGGCAACACGTTTTGATTCACTTTTTAACTGCAGTGGACAAGACCCTGTTTACACTGACACTAGAGGTACAACAGCTAACCAGCATAACATTTTGTTTCATGTACCCCAGTTGTGCACGGTATCAATTCTAAAGAAATCTTTTAGGTTTAAGGAATTTCCTGGCTCAAATAAACTTTGTTATTTATACATATTTACAGTGATGATAGGAAATGCTTGGGATGTTGAAACTAATCCTGGTCCAGATTCCCGAAGTAACAGTACACATTTCCCATGTGGGGTCTGTACTGAAAGTGTTGGTTGGGATGACCGAGGAATTTGTTGTGATACTTGTAATGTCTGGTATCATATAGGCTGTCAAGGCATGTCTTCAACTATGTATAGCATTCATACTAGTCCATTGAGTACAAGCATGGCATGGGATTGCTTGAAATGTGGAATGCCTAACTTTTCCACATCGCTATTTGGTGACTCAGCAACTTTTGATACTCATAATAGATTTGATCCATTATCATCCCTGTCTGAGCCTGATAGTCCGATACCAGACAATATTGGCCCACCTACTGCAGCTTCTTCGCCCATTGTGCAGCAACCAAGAGGAGCTAAACCGAGGACCAAAAAAGCGGTCCTCAACCACCCCCTCAGAATCTTGATTATGAATTGTCAGTCAGTTAAGAATAAAAGGGCTGAAATTCACACAATTATCGACTCGGCTAAACCAGACATCATTTTGGGGAATGAGTCTTGGTTAACCCCAGATATCAAAAACTCGGGAATTTTCCCAGATTCATTCGAGGCCATCCGGAAAGACAGAGTTGGAGATGCCCATGGTGGTGTCTTCGTGGCATTTAAAAGAGACCTGCTCTGCACAGAAACTCCGGAGTTGGACACCGACTGTGAAATAGTTTGGTGTAAGTTGAACATTATTGGGTGTAGGACTCTGTACCTTGGATCTTTTATCGTCCACCAGATCAGATTGACCCAGATTATCTTGAGGCTTTCAATACATCCTTGGCTAGGATAATGTCAAATGGAAATGCCCACATATTGGTAGGAGGGGACTTCAATTGTGGTGATATTGAATGGAGCAACCAGCAGGTACCCCATGGGGTGTCTAAAAGGCAAACACAACAACAGCTTTTGGATATAGTAAAAGAACATTGCCTCTCTCAAGTCGTAAATATACCCACCCGGCAAGAAAAAACCCTAGATTTGCTATTTACAAATTCTCCATCCCCAGTTAGTCGTGTCAAAGGGATGCCCCCGATCGGCAAGGCCGATCATGATATAGTTTATATTGAGTATGACATAAAAGCAAAGCGAATCCGACAGGTCCCGCGTAAAATATATTTATATAAGCGTGCGGATATGGATGGTCTGCGAGACCATATGGCGCGATTTAAGGATTCCTTCCTTTCCTCTGACCTCTCTCGCATGTCAGTAAATGACTTGTGTGTCAGTTTTAAGACCGAACTTACGTCGGCCATGGAAAGGTACATACCAATAAAAATGACCAAAACAAAGCATAGTGTACCATGGATCGATAACACGATCAAACACCTAATCAGAAGACGTGACAGAATGTACTTTCGTGCTCGTAAGTCTAGCAATCCCGACGTGAAGAACCATTACAAAAGGTTCAGAGCACATGTACAAAAGGTAATTAGAGATGCATATTGGAAGCATGTTTCCAGCATCTTTACCTTTGATGATGAAAATATTGATCCCGAGGGGCCCCAGAAGAATGGAAAAGTTAAGAAATTTTGGTCATTTGTAAAGTCCCTGAAAAAAGAATCATTTGGGATCACTTCACTTAGGGAAAATGGAATTTTGAAAACTGAATCGCGCGAAAAGGCAAATATATGTAATAAGCAGTTTCAATCGGCGTTTACACGTGAAGCTGACGGTGAGCTACCATCAAAAGGTACAAGTCCGTTCCCCTCTATGGGGGACATAACAGTTGACCCCAAAGGGGTCGCAAATCTGTTGAACAAGCTCAACATACATAAGGCATCTGGGCCTGACGGTCTGCATGCCAGGGTGCTTAAGGAATGTAGTGCTGAAATATCTCCCCTGCTGGCCTTTATTTTCAATGAATCACTTGCTCGGGGCACTGTACCAGATGACTGGCGACAAGCAAACGTAACCCCGGTCTTTAAGAAAGGAGAAAAATATGATGCTGCGAATTACAGACCGGTGTCGCTCACATGCATCTGTTGCAAAACCCTGGAGCATATATTAGTTAGCAACATTAACAAGCACCTAGCCTTTGAAAGCATTCTTGCTGACTGCCAGCATGGTTTCCGAAGTCGAAGGTCTTGTGAAACTCAATTAGTTCAGTTCTACCATGACATAGTGAGCAATCTGGATGGGGCCATTAATCGTGGCCACAAACAGACTGACCTGATTATCATGGATTTTGCCAAGGCCTTCGACAAGGTACCTCACAGGAGGCTATTGTACAAACTAGATCATTATGGGATTAGAGGATCCACACTTAAGTGGGTTAGCTAATGGCTCTCTGGACGCACTCAACAAGTTGTACTTGACGGCCAAGCGTCAGATCCAGTCCCTGTTTTGTCCGGTGTCCCACAAGGTTCGGTACTTGGACCGGTCCTTTTCTTGATATTTAGTAACGATCTTCCTGATAATATCAGGTCATCTGTTCGCTTGTTTGCTGATGATTGTGTTTTGTATAGGAACATATATACTACTTCTGACTGTCTTATCTTACAAGATGACCTGGATAGCCTAGCACGTTGGGAGGCCGATTGGCAAATGAAGTTCAATGTGGCCAAATGTCATTCAATGAGGGTGTCACGGAACCCTCCAGACAAGCAGATTAAATTCAACTACTCATTACATCAGCATACTTTGGAACATGTCCAATCCGCAAAATATCTTGGTATCACCATTACTGATAATCTTGATTGGGGTCAACATATTTCTGAGATTACCTCTAAAGCAACTAGGACATTAGGGTTTCTTAGACGTAATTTGGCTTTTGCACCTAGGCAGACAAAGGGTGTTGCATACAAAACCTTGGTTAGACCTCAATTAGAGTATGCATCACCTGTTTGGCATCCCCATGTTAAAACTCAGGTTCAGCAGGTTGAGAAGGTTCAGAGGACGGCTGCCCGATGGACCTGCAGGCGATGGCGGAACAGAAGCAGTGTTGGTGATATGCTCGATGAGCTGGAGTGGCCATCCTTGGAGGCCCGTCGCGAGCAGTCCTCTTTAACCTTCTTTTATAAGATACACTCTGACACAGTGTCTCTTAATAAAGATAAATACTTGACCCCTGTGACTACTTCAACTCAAACAAGGGCATCAAAACTAAACAACAGTCAATATCGTAGGTACCAGGCCTATAGTGATGCCCTGAAGAATTCTTTCTTCCCTAGAACTATTCCTCAGTGGAATAGTCTTCCCTCCTCTGTGGTAAATGCCAAAACTGCAGAGGAGTTCAAAGCCCGCATGGTGTAGATTGGGATCCGGAGGTATGCGTTTTAGTACACCTCTGAAAGCAGATTGTAAATAGTTTTAAGAACTCATCCAGTGGGTGTGTTTGTTGTTTTTTTTTTTTTTTTTTTTTTTTTGCTAAATTCTAAATTTAGCGCACCACCCAACTGAGGTAATGGCCAAGTTTGACCGACTCAGTATATGAAGATAGATAGATAGATAGATTTACGGGGTAGAGCTAGGACTGGTCGACCCAGTGTCAGGATAATGTGACTGGGTGTGGTATCGTGTAATGTGTCTGGGACATGATGCTTCAGTGAGGCAGCACTATAAAAGTGAGCATTGAGCTCCCTGTCGCAACCAGACACCGTCGTGATATGACTGAAAAATTGTTGAAAGCGACGTTAAATATGTTCTATAAAAGGGTTAAACCCGAATTCACACACACACAAATCCACTTGTGGATTACCGAATTTATTACAGAGAGGTTCTTACATGAGTGTTCATGCATTATTTGCAAAATGATGGAACACATTGTAGTTTCTAGCCTGTCCAAGCACCTTAACAGTAACAATATATTGTATGACCTCCAACATGGTTTCAGAGAGAGGAGGTCTTGTGAAACCCAGCTCATCCAGTTAGTTGATGAGCTTGCACGAAACACCTCACAAGGTCGCCAAACTGACCTAATCTTATTAGACTTTAGAAATCTTATTAGACTTTTTTTGGATGGTGATGTTCCTCGTGCGCCATCCTATGGCGTTTATATTTCGCAATTAATTCGATTTGCTAGAGTGTGTAGTCATGTAACTGACTTCAACACTCGTAATAAATTATTAACGGCTAAATTTCTTAATCAGGGTTATCGGTACCATAAACTACGCAAAGCCTTTTCAAAATTTTATAGACGCCATTCTGATTTAATTTCAAAATTCAATATTGGACTTAAATCTCTTCTGCAACAAGGTCTATCGGAACCCGAATTTTATGGTGACTTAGTATATAAATTCAGAAAAATATATAACCGCAATGACTTCAGCACCCAATTTCGTAAAATCATTCTTCGGTATATAAAGATTGGGTACAACATGGATGTTATATGACAGACTGCATGCATGGTAGTTAACCCAATCACGGTTGGCAACTTTGCTTCCCTCTTTAATTGCACGCCGGTGGGTCAGGCCTCAGATTCTATGACGGTTCCAACATAAAGGCTTTTTGAGAATTAGAGAGATCTAATTCAAGGTAATGTTGGTTGGTGCCTGATGCTCTGTCTCTGGTCGGCCCCATCGGAGTCTAACTGTTGGTTTTCTTTTGCTCCAGCATTTCAGTGGTTTCTTGCTGTCGAGTCCTCACCTTTGTCTCACCTCTGTGGTTCTTTGATTATTTGTGTTCACGGAGATGTTGCACTGATGAGTTATGAGGCCTTCATGCGGACTGAACAAATTATTTGTCTAAATCGCGACGGAAGTAAGGGCGAAGATTGTGGCCACGTAAAATCGATTTAAGCCCCCCCCCCCCCCCCCCCAGTGGAAATCTTTCCACTGACCGTTCCAAGGCGGTTCTTCTGTGGCGATTTATTTATGTTATTGTTTGTTACTTACTGTGTGTATCACTTGTGTCATTTTATTTTGGATGGCCATATGGCCATTTTGTGGTAAAGTAACTGTCCTTATGGCCTTCCTTTATTTAGGTTTCCATTATGGTCTGGTCGCTTAATGTTTGTGTTTCTTTCCCTTTGGTGTCTTTGATGGGTGGAGTAAGTTAATTGTATCGATTCCTGATCTTTGTTTTACTTCTACCTTTTATGGAATCAGGTCCTGATGCTTTGCTTGGATTGAGATTGCATAGCAATTTTAGGATTCCAGGCACCGAAATAGAAATTTCGGGCATAAATGGGTATTTGCAGTGAAGTGTAGATGGGATACATTGTTTGTTTATTTTTCCATCGACCAGCCCATTTTGTATGGACTGGGTGGCGAGCTGGCTGAGTGAAAGAGGTGATTTTTTTGTAAATGCCTTATGAAATTGCCTGTTTGCTATGTTGGCTTTGTCCGAGGCTTGTGTTTCAAGTGATCCTGTGTCGGGATCTCTTGGTGGTGCCATTCCTTGAGAGTCCTGCCTTGAGTTTTTAATGAGGGAGAAAAGTTTCTTAACTGAAAAGCTTGACTGACCCTTGTCTGGGTCTATCGAGCCAGAATTTATTATTTATTTATTATTAATTATAAAATATAATTTAAGATGACAATTTAAACATATTTTGATATATTTCGATGTAATTATGTCATTTTTTGATACATGCATGAGAGCCTGGGACACAACGGAAGTCATAGACCAAATACCGACAAGAAGCATATCTCAGGCGCACGTAATCTAAAAGGCTTATAATTAATATTTTAAATTATGATAATATCTAAGATATTTTTTTGCGAATATCATTTATGATATACTACTTAGAGAACAGGATAATGTAAGATTAAAAAATAGCCATCGGAAGAGATGGCAAATCCCCCGACCAAAAGCCAATATGGCCTTCAGAAGATTGTTCACCAATAGATAGTGCACCAGGATTTAAACAGCAGTAAGTTAATTGTATCAATTCCTGATCTTTGTTTTGCTTCTACTTTTTATATCACAAAAGTATTGCAGTTATGGCCATCACAAGATTATACTGTCAGGGGAGAAATCTAAAAAAACAGGGCACTCAGAATTGAGGTTCTTGCGCATGACATGCCTGCTTAAGCTCATGTATTTCTGTATGAAGTACCATCAATGTGTCTCAAAGGGTATTGGAGACATGGTGATCACAAGCTGGTCATACTGTTATATTGGGAGGGTAGATAACTCAAATACCACAGCACCAACAGTTGTGGTTCTTGCACATGACACCCCTTCTGTACCTTGTATACAATTGTGCCAAGTTCCTTCAATATATCTCAAAGGGTGTTGGAGTTATGGCCATCACAAGGTTACATTGTCAGGGGAGATAACTAAAAAAACCAGGGCACCCAGAGTTGTAATTCTTGAGCATGACACACCTGCTTAACCTCATGTACATCTACATCATGTATCACCAATATGTCTCAAAGAGTATCGGAGTTATGGTGATCACAAGGTGGTCATACTGTTATATTGGAAGGGGAGATAACTCAAATACCATAGCACCCAGAGTTGTGGCTCTTAGACATGAAGTGCCGTCTCAACCTTGTATACAATTGTGCCAAGTACCCTCAATATATCTCAAAGGGTATTGGAGTTATGGTCATCACAAAGTTATATTGTCAGGGGAGATTATTTTAAAAAAACAGGGCACCCAGAGTAGTGGTTCTTGCACGTGACACACCTGCTTAACCTCATGTACAAATGTACCAAGTACCATCAATATATCTCAAAGAGTATTGGAGATGTGGCCATCACCAGGTAGTGATTCTATTTTATTGGAAGGGGAGATAACTCCAAAAATCATGGCACCCAGAGTTGTGGTTCTTGTGCATGACACACCGTCTTGGCCTTGTTAACAACTGTGCCAGGTATCATCAATATATCTTAAATGGTATTGGAGTTATGGTCATCACAAGGCTGTCACTCTATTTTATTCGAAGGGGAGATAACTAAAAAACCATGGCAATCAGAGGCCTTCCTTTGTTTAGGTTTCCATTATGGTCTGGTAGCTTAATGTTTGTGTTTCTTTCCCTTTGGTGTCTTTGATGGGTGGAGTAAGTTAATTGTATCGATTCCTGATCTTTGTTTTACTTCTACTTTGTGGTTCTTGTGCATGACACGCCGTCTCAGCCTTGTGAACAACTGCGCCAGGTATCATCAATATATCTCTAAGGGTATTGGAGTTATGGCCATCACAAAGTAGTCATTCTATTTTATTAAAAGGGGAGATAACTAAAAAAGTATGGCATCCAGAGTTCTGGTTCTTGCGCATGACACGCCGTCTCAGCCTTGTGAACAACTGTGCCAGGTACCATCAATATAACTCTTAGGGTATTGGAGTTATGGCCATCACAAAGTAGTCATTCTATTTTATTAAAAGGGGAGATAGCTCAAAAAGTATGGCATCCAGAGTTCTGGTTTTTGCGCATGACACGCCGTCTAAGCCTTGTGAACAATTGTGCCAAGAACCATCAATGAATCTCAAAGGTAATAGGAGTTATGGCCATCACAAGGTTGCGTCTACGGACGGGCGGACGGACAGACGGACAGACGGACGGACGCCAGGCTGATCGCTATATCCCCCGAACCTATTCGGTCCGGGGATAAAAATATGCAAATATAACATTAATGCTATAAAACATAGAGAATTTCTCTTACCGGTATTTACCGACAAGAAAAATGGCTTGACAGCGTTTGCCAGATTTTGTTTTGTTGAAACTAAAATCCAATTAAGCAGTGAGCATATATTTAGAGATTTTAGAACAGCTCTACGAGTTGATAAGATAAGATAACATTGGCATCCACTGACATCTAGCTAGAGGCCGCCAATAGTCTATTGTCGGTGAATTGCTCTTGACGGTATTTACCGTTAAGAATACTTTATGCATTGCTCGCCAAATAACGCCGCTAAATAACTTAATGATTTTCTTGTCGGTATTTACTGACAAGGAGAAGCGATGTCATGGATATTTAATAATCTTTAAAACGTAGATTGTGGGTACCCGTTAGAACCACTATTTACATACAGATCATGCTGATTTTTTTATGTCTGTTTTAATTTCTCGTCTCAAGTTTTCAAATTTTGCTCTGAGTTAACCACTTCCCAATTTTTTTGCCTAATCATGAATCTTATTTCTCCTCTAAATTTTTCTTCTTATTTCTGGTGTGATCCAAGGAATTGAAGATACAGACCGGCTAGTTTTGGAGGGGATATGATTTTCGGACGAAGCTTCAATGAAAGACTTTATCAAATCAAAGTTCTCCTGGACAGACCGAGCGTCGGAATGACCATTAAAGTATTTCTCTCTTGTAAATTTTAGGGCATCCTTCCTCATAGCTTCATAGTCACCCTTTTGACATAAGTACACCTTTCTACGAGGTTCTTTATAGGTGGTATGAAGATTTTCAAAAATCCAGAGACAAACGCATGGTCACTTAGTTTGTCCGGGGATTGAATATCCCCAAACTGTCCTGGCAAAGTTGTAAGAATCAAATCCAAAGTGTTCCTATCTCGAGTAGGGAAGTCAACAACCTGTTCCAAGCTATGAAAATTTATGATGTCAACCAACATTTGTCCTTCTGACGGAAACAGCATCGTGTCTTATTTGCTGGGAAGTTTTGTTTGCAAAAACCTTAACCCAAACAGATTCTGATTCTTTTTCCAGTTCCATGAATGGCATATGAGGGATGTCTCTGTGAACGAGCAACATCACCCTGCCGCCATGAGTGTTTCTATCTTTTCTGTAGACACTGTATTCGCAAGTTTAGGGAAAAGCTCCGAAGTAATAATTGAACTGTCAATCTTTGTTTCCTGAATAGCCACAATATGTGGTTGGTGAGTATCAAGGAAAGCTAAAAGTTCAAGTATTTTGCCTCTTAAACCGTTAATGTTTATACTGCAAAGTTTCAAACCTTCTACAAAATTCGACTTTTTCGTGTAGCCGGCAAAATAAAGAGTACCCCCTCCCCTCCGCAACCCGGAAGCGGGGAGGGCGGGTACTCTAAATTGGAGTGCTGTGATGCAGTGGTAGCGCATCGGATTTGTGATCGAGAGGTTGCAGGTTCGATCCTCATGCTGACCAAAGTGTTGTGCCCATGAGCAAGGTACTTCATCATCATTGCTTAAAAAATAATAAAAAGTACTGGTTACCACCCAAGAAATCCTGCTCGTAATGCTCAGATGTGAGGGGGTAGCAGTAATAGGAGAAAAAAATTGTGCCTGCCAAAATGCAAAAATAGATACGAGTTGACCACAAACAGGTACGAGTTGACTAAGGTACGAGTTACCTTGTTTACGAGTTGAACAGTCCTTTGTTCGGGGAACTGTCTGATTGGTTCCGGGTCGTTTCGCCCGTGGGTCGTTTCGCCGGGTCGTTTCGCCCTGATTTTGGAGGTGGGTCGTTTCGCCCTTATCTGGTGGGTCGTTTCGCCCGTGAGTCGTTTCGCCCGTGGGTCGTTTCGCCGCAATTATATTTTAAGGCAGTGACAAACGGAATGGATGAGTGAATGGACAGATGGATGAATAAATAAATGAATAAATGGGTGAATGGAGTTGTGCGTTGGTAGATGAACGGGAGTACGGATGAACGGACGGCATTTTGAATATACAGAGATAGATAAGTTAATGAATGAATGAATGAATGAGTCCGTAATGGAGATTATTGGTAGATGGACAATCGGATCTGTGAATGAATGAATGCATGAATGAAGTGATGCTTGTGTAGATGGACGGACAGACGAATGGATCTGAACTGTTCATGGTGACACGCTAAATGACTTCTACAGATGGGTGATGTATGGACGGGCTCGTTTCAGAGTTCGGATAGAGAGATAAAAAGTGAAAAAAAAAAAAAAACATTATAAACTGTGTATGTGATCTTCACAAATCCAAACAACAGTGTCAAAATGTGTTAAGTATGTGATATATGGGTACTCGTTAGACTCGCTTTGCCGAGGCGGTTCTAACGACCATGCCTAGAGCAGGAATAGCAGACTATGGGTATTATCCACAAAACACACAACGAACATGCAACACATTGTTTTTCATATTTCCGTCACAAAATACACAGACCGTTGGTGATCGTTAGAACCGCTTCGCCGAGGCGTTTCTAACGAGCATCCGAGAAGAAATATGAAAAATATAAGAATCTTTGATCAGAACAATTTTGATTTTTTATATGGTGGTACAATTTTCCAGTATTTGAATAAGCATGTTTTCGTAATGCAAACTATTAAACAGACCAGTACGATAACACAGCCATGCGACATAGTGCATGTTTTCACATCTCTAGAATCACAATTTTTATTATGATAATATGTGGTATTTTTTTCTTATCTATGCTGCAAACATAGGTTGAGGCGGTTCTAACGAGTACCCACAACCTTTCTTGTAGCAGAAATAACAAAATACATGTATACCCCAGTATTCTTCATATAAGGTGGGGTTTAGGGGGTGTTCATTCCACGGACTTGTTCATGTCCTTTTCTTGGTTTTCATTAATGATCTCCCCGACAATATCAGGTCATCGGTCCGTTTGTTTGCTGATGATTGTGTCCTGTATAGGAACATATATTCTCCTTCTGACTGTCTTATTTTACAAGATGACCTGGATCAACTTGCACAGTGGGAGGCCGATTGGCAAATGAAGTTCAATGTGGCCAAATGTCACTCAATGAGAGTGTCACGACACCCTCCGGACAAGCAAATTAAGTTTGACTATACTCTTCACCAGCAAGTTTTGGAGCATGTTCAATCCGCCAAATATCTTGGTATCACCATCACTGACGATCTTGATTGGGGTCAACATATCTCAGAGATTACATCTAAAGCAACTAGGACTTTGGGATTCCTTAGACGGAACTTGGCTTTTGCACCTAGGCAGACAAAGGATGTTGCATATAAAACATTGGTTCGCCCTCAAATCGAATATGCATCACCCATTTGGCACCCCTATGTTAAAACTCAGACTCAGCAGGTGGAGAAGGTGCAGAGGACAGCTGCTCGATGGACCTGTAGGCGATGGCGAAATAGAAGTAGCGTCGGTGACATGCTTAATGAGCTAGAGTGGCCGTCCCTGGAGGCCCGTCGTGAGCAGTCCTCTTTAACCTTCTTCTACAAGATACACTCTGATTCAGTGTCTATTGATAAAGATAGGTACTTGACCCCTGTAACACTGTCGACCCAAACAAGGGCATCAAAATTAAACGACTCACAATATCGTAGATACCAGTCCTATAGTGATGCCCTGAAGAACTCGTTTTTTCCTAGAACTATTCCCCAATGGAATAGTCTTCCCTCCTCTGCGGTGAATGCCAAGTCCGCAGAAGAGTTCAAAGCCCGCACAGTGTAAGATTGGGTCTCAGAGGTATGCGTTTTAGGATACCTCTGTTATGCAGATTGTAAATAGTTTTAAGGACGCATCCAGTGCCTCTTTTTTTTTTTTTTTTTTTTTTTTTTTTTTTTCAGCTAAATTCTAAATTTAGCCATCCAATCAACTGAGGTAATGGCCAGATATGACCGACTCAGTATAAGAAGATAGATAGATGTGATGCTATGATTTCAATGTTATGCTTTGTTATATATTTATAATGTAAAATATGTGTTTTGTTATGCATAAACTTATGGGGAAAATGAAAAGAAAGTATAAAACGTCATGTTTCTATTCCTGCCCAGGTTCAGCTACAGTAGATTCTGTATAAAAGTTAAACCAACAAAATATTTTGTTTGTTGGAATTGAGGTTTAATGTCCCCGTCAACACAATTAACGTAATAATGTAACCAGTTATATCACGCCACTATTTGTGCAGAAAGAACAACTGATAAGTAAATAAAACATCATGTTAGCAAGTCTATGCAATAAAGTCCCCTCTAAACCCAACTTTATACAGTGAACAAATGAGTTTTCGTATATACTTTATTTCTCTTGTTTCTGATTCTAGAACATAGACAATTAGACGGTTCCAATCCAAAATCTATGTTTTGAGCAGAAAGAAAAATATGTCACATTTTTAAATATTAGCAGTTATTTTCACACAGCCATAAATCCCATTTTATTGCAAAGACTTGTTAACATGTGAGCTCGAATATCTTTCTCAAAAAATGTGGTAGCTCAGTTGCTCACACCTGATGTAGAAGCCGTCAGTAGGTCGTCCAGCTGCACCACACGAGGGCAAACCCATGTTGTCCGGAACTCCCAGTACCCCCATCAATCCCTTTACATACCAAAACAAACATAACCTCAATCAATAGGGCTTGAAAAAATACGGCGAAACGACCCACCTAATCAGGGCGAAACGACCCACGGGCGAAACGACCCGAGACCGTCTGATTCCCACTAGGACAAAATATCCGGGTGTCATTATATTCTGGCACCGACTTGAAACTTGGCGCGGCTGTCATCAAACAAAACAAAAACATGCAATGCTGAAAATCAAGAAACTTGGCTGATCAGAAGAAGAATATACAAGTATCCGCTACTGTTTGGTATGAGCTATATGTTACGCACTTGACTAGGATTAAGTCTTGATATAATTTAATTTCAGAGAAGCGAGACGTCTCGATGTCATGCATTTTCGCGAGGCGGCCCGTTGACAAAACACGGACCTTTTACGGACTTACGGACCAATGAAAATTCAATAAGTCCGTAAGTCCGTAAATAGTATTATTTTATCAGTTTAGTTTGTATTCGGTCCGTGAATGGTCATTTATGAGCCGTGAAAGGTCTATGGTCCGTGAATGGTCAGTTATGGTCCGTAAACGGTCCGTAAATTTATATTAACTAGTCCGTTTTCAGACAAGGTCTGTAAAATTGAAGTTGTTGGTCCGTGAAAAGTGGGTCCGTAAATGGTCAGATGAAGTCCGTAACGGAGTTCTCGGAAACGCCGAATCCGGCGTATTTTTACGCCTGTTTTTGCTTTTGTACGCGTAAAATTTCCTGTCATGGATTCTTAATTACGCCATTTTTTTTTCGCCTGACGCGTCCGTAATCCCGTGTAAAAATGACCTCAATCACATCAAAAGATGACAGCGGGTGTCCAATTGATCTCCAAATTTAGCCACCGTTTTCGGATCAAAAGTTTACCGTTTATCGTCGCCGCCAGGCTTGTTCAAGCATTACCTGGCGAGGACAGTCGTCTGTATTACTCTCTCAGCCAATCAGAGCGTCAAGGCTAGAAGATTGGCAGGTTAGTCTTGCGGTTTGCGAGATGCAGCAATCTCGTGGCTGATTAACATTAATTGACTGTTTTGTTTCCGGATACTTGTACACACAGTTGGATTATCGGTAAGGCCAAAACAAAATATATTTGTGGTTCCGGTTACCCGACCGTGCCTAGCTTTTTCCCGCCGACCCTAATTATTTTTTCTATCATGAATATTCCAAACATTTTATGTGCAAAAACGATTTTTCAATTTTTCATGGTCCAAGTATTTAAGTACATATTCATTAAAAAGCGCTTTCATTAAAGGACAATCTGGTCGTATTTACGCATGAAAATGGTGTGCGTCTGCCAAAAACAACATCAAAAACATCCGTGTTCGTCTCTATAGAATAAAAATGCATATTGTAAGCATCGGTATTTAAAAGCTGCTTTTTATCAATTACCGCGAGGTGTCTGTTAACGTTAAGTGGACTGTGCTAATCAATAACAATTAGCCAATTACAGTTCAAATGGGTCAGGGATATGGCACGTGGCTACTTCTGAAGAAGCCGATGCTTTGAAGTAACCCATAATTATAATCCAAACTCTCCAGTACTTAGCACATTCATGACTGTTCATGCAAGCCAATAGAACCACCACCGGAAAGAAAATAAATAAGAAAAAAAAAAATACTACCAGAGGGTAAAACGTCTGTTGTCTCCTGTGATCAACAGGTATTTTGCATGGACCGGTAAGAGAGGCAAAATTAGGAAGCGGTCGGAACCCACAAATTTTGAATGCAATTTGTTTTCGGAAGCGCATGATGCATAAAACACATGTCTCGGACGCATTAAAAAGGGACAATGGCACACAATATTTCTTGCGGTATGCTGACAGTATGATCCCTCTCAATAATCAGATTACTTTTGTGACAATATAAATTATCCAAAACGTTTTACGACCTGTAGCGATAATCAGACGTGTACACACTTCAACAAACATAAATAATGCAGACAGCTTGTATAAATCTCTCAAGTATTTTTACTATCTCCATGAACAGAAAGCTAAGCCTTCACAGATGCGCAGGGTGATCGTAGTCTTGGCTGGTCACACGTGTAGTTTTTGTCGTGCCGCGTCTAATTTCCCGCCGTCATTTTTGAATGTGCATTTGTTGCAGTCTGAAATGTTCCCACGTTTTTCAATAACATGTCATCGATAGTTTGCACACACGGTCTTCGCATGCAACTTTTCGAAAACATGACAGTAAACCATCAAACAGGCAACAATCTTTTGCTAAAAAATGTCTAAAACATCCATTCTTTAAACAGGCATGACGTTGTTTTTTTTTTGGTCATTTGATTTGAGGTTTAACATCCCCGTCAACACTGTAATGGTCATTTTGGAGACGTTGCTTCCACTTTTACCCGACATTGAGATGAAAT
Source organism: Lucinisca nassula (assembly GCA_963580285.1). Classification (NCBI taxonomy): domain Eukaryota; kingdom Metazoa; phylum Mollusca; class Bivalvia; order Lucinida; family Lucinidae; genus Lucinisca; species Lucinisca nassula. Next base: position 181,040,168 of record OY757010.1, read on the forward strand.
GACATCTCAAGCCCTGCCGCAAAATTAAACAAATAGGGCTTATAAGCATGGACGGGGGCCGACTGGCACCGCTTTGCCTGGGCAGGCTTAGATCCTCTAAGCCATTTATCAGTACTTGTGTGCGAGTCGGTTTCAGCTCTGCATGGAAGCATCAAGCAGTCCATATATTTCTTAAAACCTTGCTGGGCGGGGGCCGTATTTTTTCGGTCAATTTCAGAGATTTTTTGTTCCAAACTGTAAGGCAACATTTGCTCTTATCTGCAAAAAGTAAAAAAGATCTTGGCGCTAGAGAAAATGGGTCTGGAGCCACACCATCATAAAAAGGCTGGGGAAACCGATTAAAATAATAATGTGTGCAGTATGTCTGCATTTTTATGCCCCCGCCTATTTGGAGAATAGCGGAAGGGCATTAAGTTTTACCCCTGTCCATCCGTTCGTTTTTCCGTCCGTCCCGACATCGTGTCCGGGCCATAACTAAACTGTATGGAATATATTCATGAAACTTCACAGGTGCATTCATCACACTCAGATGATGTGTCATGAACAAGGAAGACAACTCTTGCATTTTCGGTTTTTGGATTATCTGACCTTGCCTTAGTACCATATAGTAAACCCTGTCCGGGCCATAACTCCTAAACCATATGGAATATATTCATGAAACTTCACAGGTGCATTCATCACACTTGAGATGATGTGTCATGAACAAGGAAAACAACTCTTGCATTTTGGTTTTTGGATTATCTGCCCTTAACTTAGTACCATATAGTAAACCGTGTCCGGGCCGTAACTCCTAAACCGTATGGAATGTATTCATGAAACTTCACATGTGCATTCATCACACTGAGACGATGTGTCATGAATAAGGAAGACAACTCTTGCATTTTTGGTTTTTGGATTATCTGCCCTTGACTTAGTTCCATATAGCAAAGCGTGTCCGGGCCATAACTCCTAAACTGTATGGAATATATTCATGAAACTTCACAAGTGCATTCATCACACTGAGACGATGCGTCATGAACAAGAAAGACAACTCTTGCATTTTTGTTTTTTGGATTATCTGCCCTTGACTTAGTACCATATAGTAAACCGTGTCCGGGCCATAACTCCTAAACTGTATGGAATATATTCATGAAACTTCATAGGTGCATCGATCACACTGAGACGATGTGTCATGAACAAGGAAGACAACTCTTGCATTTTTGGTTTTTTGATTATCTGCCCTTGATGCATATATTTTATGATTGATTTGAAGTACATTTCGAGGGCTTAGCGCAAAACTATTGTATCTGCATTTTCAAGATTTTTCAGGAGAAGCAAATAACGTTCCTATTTTCTTGATATTATGGCAATACTTAACATCTTTACATATTTTGAAGGCTAAAAGGTGTTTATTTGAACCAAGGCAGTTTTATACAAATCTATCGCTTAATGAAGGAGACCTTGACCTTTTTTTCAGTTACAATAGTTTTGCATGCAAAAACCTAACTTTTGTATACAGAAATTTGGTGCAAAACTATTGTATCTGCAGTTACAATAGTTTTGCACTGAAAATGTTAAGATTTTGATGTAAATATTGTGTAAATAATGTAGATACAATAGTTTTGCACCAATTCAGAAGCATAGGGATGCATCAATAAAGCCTTCAGAACCATGGAATTTTTATAGAAACATGTTGAAACTTAATACATATGACGCGCAGAAGACTGGCCCAATCAATAACATTGACTAAATCCTGGCTGTCATTGATATGTGGCTTTAAAAATTCTGTTATATATATAATAACTATGCATAAAACAAGTATAGCTTTTACGAAAAGCTAGGTCTATGCTAACTAGAATGTCTAGAGTTATATCCCAGTTGAAGGGGAGGAGGAGCCGACAAAAATCCCAGAAATGTGTTTTATGCAATTAACCGTCTTTGCCAATATTCTAATTGCCAGTCTGCACCCAGGATTCTGTGGATTGAAGATTTAATAATGTCAAAGCTGCAAATGCTGTTATTTTGTCAAAAAGTTCTTTTTTTATCTTTCAAAAGGCACATGTGCAACTTCAATCAATATGCTTGTGACAAAAACTGTTGGAGAAGTTATAAAAGTAATCAACGTTCCTACACTTTACTTAAGTCACTAATTGAAGATTAACCGAAAAATTTTGCTAAGGACGAGGTAAGATTTTTTAGATCGCCAGACCTGAAGGCTCCTGAGGAGATAATAGGATGGCAGTAGCCCATTATGGTCGAGAGTTTGTAGATGTATATTTTGTATTAGCCTGTACAAAATGACAGCAAATATGGGCTTGTACAAATGTGGTAGCAATTCTGTGCCAGGGGCATCTTTTTGTGTGAATGATATTACTATACTTGTTATGGACCGCTTTCTTCTTCTTGTGAAAGCTTATACTGGTTAAAGGTCAACCAGCATGGTGGGTGACTAATGGCTGTACTTTCGTGATAAACCAAACATCTACAATGTCTACGCCCATGGGCGTAGACAATAAGTTAAAGCAATACAATCACACAAAATGGATCATTCAGAATAATATTGGGTGACCATATCCTACCATATTGAACACTAACCTGTCCACCTAATGCTGGGTATGCTAGCCTACCTTACCATACCCTACCCTAAAGTAGGACCTACCCTACCCTAGTGTACAACAGGGCATTTTAGGCTATGGAAGGGCACCCACCCCCACCCCATTACCATAAGTAAGAGAATGATATTACTTTAGCTATCCTATTCTGGCTTCTGGGGTAGGGTATGGGCGGAGAGTCTCACTTAACCCTAACCTAGCAGTGCCTAAACTAGCCTACTATATCCTATCTTATCTATCCCGCCCTAAGGTAGAGACTACTGTACCTACTTTGCCATACCTTACTGGTTTGTGAAGTGTTCCCTACCCCTACCCTCACCAGTAGGGTGACCATACACCACCCCACTTTACCCTACCCTACTGAGTTACCTACCCTTACCTAGCCTAAAGTAGTGTAGGATGGCTAGGGGCTAGGTTACCCTACATCCTACACTAACCAGTAGGATGACTATACCCTACCCTTTTCAACACCATCCTGCTTACAAGCTACTCTCCAATGCTCTCTTGTGTTAATTTTATAACAAAAATATAAAGATGTGCAGCTAGATTATTACCATAATCATATCTTACAGTTTCAGTAATTTTCCCAATTATCAGGCTTGCAATTTACTGATATTTACCGATACAGTTTTTGTATCAAACAAATATTCAACATGGCAGCATTTTTTTTTTTTTTTAGCTCACCTGTCACGTAGTGACAAGGTGAGCTTTTGGGATCACTTTTTGTCCGTCGTCCGTCGTGCGTGTGTGCGTGTGTGCATGTGTCCGTGCGTAAACTTTTTCTTCAAATGACATCTCCTCCTAAACCACTGATTGGTTTTTAACCAAACTTCACAGGAATGATCCTTAGGTGGTCCCCTTTCAAAGTTGTTCAAATGGTTCCGGTCCATTGCACATCTAGGTCACAGGAGCTAAAATAGATTTTTAAAATGAAAACTTTAAAAATCTTCTTCTCTGAAACCGAAAGGCCCAGGTCTTTGATATTTGGTATGAAGCTTCATCTAGTGGACCTCTACCAAGATTGTTCAAATTATGGCCCTTGGGCCAGAAATGCCCCCGCCCTGGGGGCCTTTGGGTTTATATAGGCTTATATGGGGAAAATCTTTAAAAATCTTCTTCTCTGAAACCACAAGGCCCAGGTCTTTGATATTTGGTGTGAAGCTTTACCTAGTGGACCGCTACCAAGATTGTTCAAATTATAGCCCTAGGGCCAAAAATGTCCCCACCCCGGGGACCTTTGGTTTTACATAGGCTTATACAGGGAAAATCTTTAAAAATCTTCTTCTCTGAAACCGATAGGCCCAGGTCTTTGATATTTGGTATGAAGCTTCATCTAGTGGACCTCTACCAAGATTGTTCAAATTATGGCCCTTGGGCCAGAAATGCCCCCGCCCCGTGGGCCTTTAGGTTTACATAGGCTTATATAGGGAAAATCTTTAAAAATCTTCATCTCTGAAACTACAAGGCCCAGGTCTTTGATATTTGGTGGGAAGCTTCACCTAGTGGACCTCTACCAAGATTGTTCAAATTATAGCCATGGGGCCAAAAATGCCCCCGCACCAGGGGCCTTTGGTTTTACATAGGCTCATAAAGGGAAAATCTTTAAAAATCTTCTTTTCTGAAACTACAAGGCCTAGGTCTTTGATATTTGGTGTGAAGCTTCATCTAGTGGACCTCTACCAAGATTGTTCAAATTATAGCCCTAGGGCCAAAAATGCCCCCGCCCCGGGGGCCTTTGGTTTTACATAGGCTTATACAGGAAAAATCTTTAAAAATCTTCTTCTCTGAAACCGAAAGGCCCAGGTCTTCGATATTTGGTATGAAGCTTCATCTAATTATAGCCCTTGGGCCAGACATGTCCCTGCCCCGGGGGCCTTTGTGTTTACATAGGCTTATATAAGGAAAATCTTTAAAAATCTTCTTCTCTAAAACCACAAGGCCCGGGTCTTTTATATTTGGTGTGAAGCTTCACCTAGTGGACTTCTACCAAGATTGTTCAAATTATAGCCCTTGGCCAAAAATGCCCCTGCACCGGGGGCCTTTGGTTTCACATAGGCTTATATAGGGAAAATCTTTAAAAATCTTCTTCTCTGAAACCGCAAGGCTCAGATCTTTGATATTCGGTGTGAAGCTTCATCTAGTGGACCTCTACCAAGATTGTTCAAATTATAGTCCTGGGGTCAAAAATGCCCCATCCCCTGGGCCCTTTGGTTTTTCATAGGCTTATATAGGGAAAATATTTAAAAATCTTCATCTCTGAAACCACAAGGCTCAGGTCTTTGATATTTGGTATGAAGCTTCATCTAGTGGACGCCTACCAAGATTGTTCAAATTATAGTGCTGGAGCTAAAAATGCCCCCTGCACGGGGGCCCTTTGGTTTTACATGGGCTTATATATGGGAAATCTTTAAAAATCTTTTTCTCTGAAACCACAAGGCCTAGGTCTTAGATATTTGGTATGAAGCTTCATCTAGTGGACCCCTACCAAGATTGTTCAAATTATAGTGCTGGGGCCAAAAATGCCCCCGCACCAGGGCCCTTTTGTTTTACATATGCTTATATAGGGAAAATCTTGAAAAATCTTCTTCTCTGAAACTGCAAGGCCCAGGTCTTTGATATTTGGTATGAAGCTTCATCTTGTGGACCTCTACCAAGATTGTTCAAATTATAGCCCTGGGGCCAAAAATGCCCCCGCTCCGGGGCCCTTTGGTTTTACATAGACTTGTATAGGGAAAATCTTGAAAAATCTTCTTCTCTGAAACCACAAGGCTTAGGGCTTCGATATTTGTTATAAAGCTTCAGCTAGTGGACCTCTACAAAGATTGTTCAAATTATAGCCCTGAGACCAAAAATGCCCCCGCCATGTGGCCCTTTGGTTTTACATAGGGAAAATCTTTAAAAATCATCTTCTCTGAAACACAAGGCTTAGGTCTTTGATATTTGTTATGAAGCTTCAGCTAGTGGACCTCTACCAAGATTGTTCAAATTATAGCCCTGGGGCCAAAAATGCCCCCGCTCCGGGGCCCTTTGGTTTAACATGTCATAGACTTATATAGGGAAAATCTTGTTTTACATAGACTTCTATATGCAGGGTAAACCTTTAAAATCTTCTTCTCTGAAACCAGAAAGCCCAGGTCTTTCATATTCGATATGAAGCTTCATCTTGTGGACCTCTACCAAGATTGTTCAAATTATAGCCCTGGGGCCAAAATTGACCCTGCCCGGGGCCCACTTGTTATACATTGGATCAGGTGAGCGAACCAGGGCCCTCTGGGCCCTCTTGTTTTTAGCTCACCGTCACGTAGTGACGAGGTGAGCTTTTGGGATCACTTTTCGTCCGTCGTCCGTCGTGCGTCCGTCCGTGCGTCCGTCCGTCCGTCCGTAAACAATTCTTTAAACGACATCTCCTCCTAAACCACTGATCGGATTTTGACCAAACTTCACAGGTATGATCCTTAGGTGGTCCCCTTTCAAAGTTGTTCAAATGGTTTCGGTCCGTTGCACATCTAGGTCATAGGAGCCAAAAAGAGATTTTTTTCACCAAAAATTAAAAAAATCTTCTTCTCTGAAACCACAAGGCCCAAGTCTTTGATAGTTGGTATAAAGCTTCATCTGGTGGACCCCTACCAAGATTGTTCAAATTATAGTGCTGGGGCCAAAAATGCCCCCGCTCCGGGGCCCTTTGGTTTTACATGGGCTTATATAGGGAAAATCTTTAAAAATCTTCTTCTCTGAAACCGTAAGGCCCAGGTCTTTGATATTTGGTATGAAGCTTCATCTAGTGGACCCCTACCAAGATTGTTCAAATTATAGTGCTGGGGCCAAAAATACCCCCGCTCCGGGGCCCTTTGGTTTTACATGGGCTTATATAGGGAAAATCTTCTTCTCTGAAACCGCAAGGCACAGGTCTTTGATATTTGGTATGAAGCTTCATCTAGTGGACCCCTACCAAGATTGTTCAAATTATAGTGCGGGGGCCAAAAATGCCCCCGCTCCGGGGCCCTTTGGTTTTACATGGGCTTATATAGGGAAAATCTTTAAAAATCTTCTTCTCTGAAACCGCAAGGCCCAGGTCTTTGACATTTGGCTTGAAGCTTCATCTAGTGGACCCCTACCGAGATTGTTCAAATTATAGTGCTGGGGCCAAAAATGCCCCCGCTCAAGGGCCCTTTGGTTTTACATGGGCTTATATATGGAAAAGCTTTAAAAATCTTCTTCTCTGAAACCGTAAGGCCCAGGTCTTTGATATTTGGTATGAAGCTTCATCTAGTGGACCCCTACCAAGATTGTTCAAATTATAGTGCTGTGGTCAATTATGCGCCCGCTCCGGGGCCCTTTGGTTTTACATGGGCTTATATAGGGAAAATCTTTAAAAATTTTCTTCTCTGAAACCGTAAGGCCCATGTCTTTGATATTTGGTATGAAGCTTCATCCCACTAGGCCATGGTCCTTCTTCCCCCCCCCCCCCCCCCCACTCCGGGGCCCTTTGGTTTTACATGGGCTTATATAGGGAAAATCTTTAAAAATTTTCTTCTCTGAAACCGCAAGGCCCAGGTCTTTGCTATTTGGTATGAAGCTTCATATAGTGGACTCCTACCAAGATTGTTCAAATTATAGTGCTTGGGCTAAAAATGCCACCACCCCGGGGCCCTATGGTTTTACATGGGCTTATATGGGGAAAATCTTTAAAAATCTTCTTCTCGGAAACCCCAAGGGCCAGGTCTTTGCTATTTGGTATGAAGCTTCATCTAGTGGACCCCTACCAAGATTGTTCAAATTATAGTGCTACGGCCAAAACTGCCCCCGACCTGGGGCCCTTTGGTTTTACATAGACTTATATAGAGATATTCCTTAAAAATCTTCTTCTGAAACAGCAAGGCCATGGTCTTTGATATTTGTTGTGAAGCTTCCTCTAGTGGACCATTATCAAGATGGTTTAAATTATAGCCCTGAGGCCAAAAATGCCCCCACCCCGGAGCCATTTGGTTTTATATAGGCTTATGTAGGGAATATCTTTAATAAAAATCTTCTTCTCTGAAACCGCAAGGCCCAGGTCTTTGATATTTGGTATGTAGCATATCTGGTGGACCTTTGCCAAGATTGTTCAAATTATAGCCTTTGTTGATATTTGGTATGAAGCTTCACCATTTTAGACGTCTCTGAACATTATGCACATTATAGCCCTGGGGTTAATAATGGCCCTCCCCGAGTCCCACTTGTTACTCTATGGATCAGGTGAGCGATCCAGGGCCATCATGGCCCTCTTGTTTTTTGCGTCTTGTTACTTTGCTACGTCACAGTCGCGAGATCAATATGACCTCAGACCTAGCCCAGTAAGTGATGTCACATTGACACATGCTATATTTTCTGTCGGCGACATCACAGAGTGCTGCCAAATAAAAATGGCCGATGAGTGAGTATTTATTATAATTGTTTGCTTGGTGGTCTTATGACTAGGGTAGACCACCCTACCCTTAGCCTATCCTTCCCTACCCAACCTCCATCTATGAATATACCCTACCTTTTTCAACAGCAATCTGCCTACCAGGAAGGGTAGGCTAGCTTATCATTAGCCTATCATGCCCTAGTAACCCTACTCTACCCTACCCCTAATTAGGGAAGGGTATACCCTACCATACCATATGGTACCATAGTGTAGGTGGAATAGGGAAGGGTATCCTACCAGGAGGGTCACTGTACCAACTCTATCGAACAACATACTGCCTATCAGGCTAGCCTGGCCTGGCTAGAATAGCCTTACCTGCCATATCCCGCCTTAAACCATCCTACCCTAAGATAGGTTAAGGTAATGGTAGGGTACTCTTCCTTACCCTATTGGCTTACCCTATCTATGCTTCCCTAGGTTGGGTGGGGAAAGGCTATGCCAGCTATGCCTACCCTACCCTGGGGTTGGGTACAGTCTGCCTACTTGTTAGGGTAGGGTACAGTCCCTTACCAGTTTGGTAGGCCCTATCCTAGGGTAGGATATGTGTAGGCTAGGCAAAGCTAGGGTTATGTGACCCTACCCTATCCTACCCTACCCCTAGGGTTGTGTTTGATAGAGTAGGTATAGTCATTCTTTGCATTAAGAGTAGTGGAAGGTTACCCTTCATTAGCCTACCCTACACTATGGTACCCTGGGGTATGTTAGTGTTGGTGGTTGGCACTTCCATGGTTAGGGTAGGGTAAGGTAGGGTCCTTCTATGGAAGGGTCAATCATACCCTACCCTATCAGTTAGGACAGCCTGCCTTACCTTGTAGACAGGATGGACTGCTCTACACTAAGGTACCACTGGGCAGGCTAGGGTATGAAAGGGTATCCTACCACTAGCCTAACTGGGAGGATGAATATCTCTGTCCCACACCACACTACATACCCCTTAGCATACCCTATCCCGACCAAGGGTAGGAACTACCCTATCCTATGGTGCCATAGTGTAGGCTCAGTGATGGAAGGGTACCCTAACTAGGAGAAAGACTACATGTTAGGGTAGGGTAGTGTTGCCTAACCTCAATGTATTAGCACTGCCTTACCTAGCTAACCTACCTCACCATATCCTACCCTATGGTAGATTTGTTTGTTTGTATTGGAGTTTAACGGCCCAGTCAAGATTATGTTAGGTCATTTTTGAGCAGGTTAGTTTACCTATCCACACTTTTCCTGGGCAGGCTATTTTGAAAGTATTTGAGGGTCACTGATGGGGCCTAATGACCTAAAGTAGCTAGTCTGGCCCAGAAAAACATGTGCATTCCATATTTTCCAGTTCTGTGGTGTATTCCTTGCTTCCAAAGGATAACGCTTTTGTAGAACATATTTAACTGCAGCTGATGTTTGGGAATGTGTGGCTGCCGTAAAATGTCTCCCTGCCCTACATCATAGTGAAGTTTATATTTTCTTGTCCTTTGGGATCATTGATTCCATTGTGGAATTTTGAAAGTTTTTGAGGCCCAGAAAAAATGTACATTCCATATTTTCCAGTTCTGTTGTGTATTCCTTGCTTCCAAAGGATAACCCTTTTGCAGAACGTATTATACGTAAGCGGCTAACTAGTGCAGTGCACATTCTTTCACCAGAAACTGACAACTGCCCTTCTTGAATCAGCGGAAGGGAGAGAATGACGGTAGAAAAGGTTTCATGATAAATCTCCACGAAAGAATGTTGCGGACTCTGGCAGGTATCAAACCTGCGTCTTCCTAGTCACCAGTCAGACGCGCATCCGACTGAGCTACCGAGGCCGGCACTCTAAGGTTGAGCCTACTGTACATACTTTACTATACCCTGCTGGGTAGGGAAGGGTACCATACCCTCACCAGTAGGGTGACCCACCTTACACTAACCTAGGGAAGGTCCTACCCTACCAAATCTTAGTTGCATACCCTAACCTAGCCTAAGGTAGGGTAGACTAGGTTAGGGTACTTTACACTATATACTAACCAGTACAGCAACCACATACCTTACCTTTTTCAATACCATCCTGCCTACCCTTAGTGTTTCATACCCTACTTCAAACTAGGTAGCATAGTGTAGGCTGGGCTAGACTAGTCTAAGGAAGGGTACCCTACCACTACCCTAATAGAAGGACAACAGTTACTGTATTTATCCCACACTACCCTGCCTTCCAGGTAGACTATATTAGCCAAGAAATGCTTAACCCTAGCCTAACCCACCTTGCCTACCATATCTTACCCTAGCCTATTCTACCCTAGGATAGGCCCTACTTAACTGGCTATGGTAGGGTACCCTAAAAATCAAAGATGGTTGACAGTGGCCATGTGATCTCAAAGGAGCTATGATATTAATTGCAACCATATTTGTCAACAAACTGGAACCAGACTTGTTGGCTTACAAAGTAAGTAACAGGTATGCTGAACACAGTACTGTTTCAGATATGCCCCAGTGGAGTGGCAAAGTCCAAAATAATTTTAGAACCAACATAAGTAAAATTATAAATAACCATCCATTATTTTCCTTTTTACCTTTCTGTTCCTTTAATTATTTGAGTAGTGTATTTGCTTAAAATGACAGAATTTCAAGCCAATGACCACAATTTCTTGAAATAAATACATAAAACTGAAATTGTTGTATACTACAGCTTATTTGTATCCATTAATTTGGCTTAAATCAGACTTTTGTAACTTTTAATGGTGCAGCCATGTGCTTTTCATTTGGTGCAAAACTATTGTATCTGCAGGTTTTGCTTGAGAAACCTGGCATTGTTAGGTATTTTTTAGTGCAAAACTATTGTAACTGCACTTACAATAGTTTTGCGCCAACTTCTAATGGTCTTCGCAGATACAATATTTTGAATATTTTTAATAACTCCAGAACGGAATAGAATATGTATACAGCTCTTTGGTGGAAGATGCAAATCAGTATATGCAACCAAAATATAGGAAAAACAGAAAATGGCCAAAATGTCAGTTACAATAGTTTTGCGCTCAGCCCTCGATTTGTAATATTTTTAGCTCACCTGTCACGTAGTGACAAGGTGAGCTTTTGGGATCACTTTTTGTCCGTCGTGCGTCCGTAAACTTTTCTTCAAACGACATCTCCTCCTAAACCACTGATCGGATTTTGACCAAACTTCACAGGAATGATCCTTAGGTGGTCCCCTTTCAAAGTTGTTCAAATGGTTCCGGTCCATTGCACATATAGGTCACAGTAGCCAAAATAGGTTTTTTTCACCGAAAACTTAAAAAATCTTCTTCTCTGAAACCGCAAGGCCCAGGTCTTTGATATTTGGTATGAAGCTTCATCTAGTGGACGCCTAACAAGATTGTTCAAATTATAGTGCTGGGGTCAAAAAATGCCCCCGCACGGGGGCCCTTTGGTTTTACATGGGCTTATATAGGGAAAATCTTTAAAAATCTTCTTCTCTGAAACCGCAAGGCCCAGATCTTTGATATTTGGTATGAAGCTTCATCTAGTGGACCCCTACCAAGATTGTTCAAATTATAGTGCTGGAGCTAAAAATGCCCCCGCACGGGGGCCCTTTGGTTTTACATGGGCTTATGTAGGGAAAATCTTGAAAAATCTTCTTCTCTGAAACCGCAAGGCCCAGGTCTTTGATATTTGGTATGAAGCTTCATCTAGTGGACCGCTACCAAGATTGTTCAAATTATAGTGCTGGGGCCAAAAATGCCCCCGCACCAGGGCCCTTTGGTTTTACATGGGTTTATATAGGGAAAATCTTTAAAAATTTCTTCTCTGAAACCGCAAGGCCCAGGTCTTTGATATAAGGTATGAAGCTTTATCTAGTGGACCCCTACCAAGATTGTTCAAATTATAGTGCTGAAGCTAAAAATGCCCCCGCAAGGGGGCCCTTTGGTTTTACATGGGCTTACATAGGGAAAATCTTGAAAAATCTTCTTCTCTGAAACCGCTAGGCCCAGGTCTTTGATATTTGGTATTAAGCTTCATCTAGTGGACCCCTACCAAGATTGTTCAAATTATAGTGCTGGGGCCAAAAATGCCCCCGCACCAGGGCCCTTTTGTTTTACATAGGCTTATATAGGGAAAATCTTTAAAAATCTTCTTCTCTGAAACTGCAAGGCCCAGGTCTTTGATATTTTGTCTGAAGCTTCATCTAGTGGACCCCTACCAAGATTGTTCAAATAATAGTGCTGGAGCTAAAAATGCCCCCTGCACGGGGGCCCTTTGGTTTTACATGGGCTTATATAGGGAAAATCTTGAAAAATCTTCTTCTCTGAAACCGCAAGGCTCAGGTCTTTGATATTTGGTATGAAGCTTCATCTAGTAGACCCCTACCAAGATTGTTCAAATTATAGTGCTGGGGCCAAAAATGCCCCCGCACAAGGGCCCTTTTGTTTTACATAGGCTTATATAGGGAAAATCTTGAAAAATCTTCTTCTCTGGAACTGCAAGGCCCAGGTCTTTGATATTTGGTATGAAGCTTCATCTTGTGGACCTCTACCAAGATTGTTCAAATAATAGCCCTGAGGCCAAAAATGCCCCCGATCTGGGGCCCTTTGGTTTTACATAGACTTATATAGGGAAAATCTTGAAAAATCTTCTTCTCTGAAACCACAAGGCTTAGGTTTTCGATATTTGTTATGACGCTTCAGCTAGTGGACCTCTATAAAGATTGTTCAAATTATAGCCCTGAGACCAAAAATGCCCCCGCCATGTGGCCCTTTGGTTTTACATAGGCTTATATAGGGAAAATCTTTAAAATTCATCTTCTCTGAAACACAAGGCTTAGGTCTTTGATATTTGTTATGAAGCTTCAGCTAGTGGACCTCTACCAAGATTGTTCAAATTATAGCCCTGGGGCCAAAAATGCCCCCGCTCCGGGGCCCTTTGGTTTAACATAGACTTATATAGGGAAAATCTTGTTTTACATAGACTTCTATATGCAGGGTAAATCTTTAAAATCTTCTTCTCTGAAACCAGAAAGCCCAGGTCTTTCATATTCGATATGAATTTTCATCTTGTGGACCTCTACCAAGATTGTTCAAATTTTAGCCCTGGGGCCAAAATTGACCCTGCCCGGGGCCCACTTGTTATGCTTTGGATCAGGTGAGCGAACCAGGGCCCTCTGGTTTTATGAATGGCATTTGGCGGGGGCATCCGTGTCCTATGGACACTTTTTCTAGTCTTGTTCTTGAAAAAGAAATCAGCTGCCAGTTTTCATATTCATGTCAGCGTGTCAAAAAGATTGGCTTATGGGGTGACAATAAGGATACCATGTTGAGGCACGGAGAATACACCATGATCTGTGGCGGGAAAAGACGCCAAGAGAAAATAGAAAATGGAAAGGAAATTTGGGCAGAAAGAAATTAACTAGCCATACTGTAGCTCAATTTATGTATTTTAATCGCATATGATAAACAAAAAAAAATCCAACCTACCGACGCTAATTTGGTTTGAAATGAAAGCCTACCTAGGTTTAAATTTTTAGGCCTTATCTAAGAGCCAAAATATTTGAAAAATGCTGAAAGTTATTTTAACTGTTACCAGATGGGTGACAGATAGATAGAGCTCTAATGTTTCGGCGCCCAGCTGATTTTTCAGTCACCCTAGTTAAAGGGGAAAGCAGGCTTAACTGCGATATATTTTTTCCCAGTCTCTGCTCCAGAATATTCATGTACATTGTGGTTTCTTATTACAACCACCTCAATGACATGGTTCTATTGAGTTTCCACACTGTACAAAATTGGATTGAGTCATGATTGAAAGAGGCAGAATCATTGTGAGATCTATCTATCTATCTATCTATCTATCTATCTATCTATCTATCTATCTATCTATCTATCTATCTATCATGTTCAGCATTAAGACAAGTAAGGAAAAGACTATATAAAATAAGTTTCTGCTGGTGCTAATTGCTGGATGTTTAATTTGCAGCATTAAGCCGTTAAAAGAAACTTTCTGATCTCTGTTTACTCTGTCATTTCATCTTGATCTTTTGAACTTGTACATTTATCTTCAATGTATATATAGTACAATAAGTTACAACACTATTCATGATAAAGCAACCTTCACTAGAACGGCAAGTCCCAAAGGCTGACCTTTTGTAAAAGGCAAACACATACACAGGATGTCCAATCAAAATACTTTGTTCTTGCTGAAGAACACCCTTATTTTTATAACAATTAGGACAATATGGATGAAAACTAAGCATTATTTATTATACTTTTACAGTGATTTTTTTACAAATTTTCAACTATGCGTCCTGGGACTCGCTCAACCAAAAAACTGTGCGTCCCAAATCTGAAAGTATGAGTCCCAATATTTGGCGGGAAAAAAAGGAAGTACAAAAAAGATCGGTGCAGTATAAAATGCCATTATTCATAGTTAAAAATAATGCGGTCTAGTATCTTTTATTTGCAATGAACAGAGTCAATCATCAATTTGTGTTGTTTACTAGCCCAAAGAAATCCTGCAAAAGTGTACGTTTTTTTAGTCTATTTTCCGTAATGTTTTCTACTTTCGTTTTCGATAAATGCGCACAGCAACATGTGTGTGAAATAAGCTTCATGCACAATGGAGATAATATTCCGAACCATTATCGACAAACGTTTCCTCCCCTGATTGGGACACCAGCTATCTAGGTTCAGGGGCTGACAAATCCATTGCCCGGCCGCCCGGTACAAGTCCGAAATCGTGCCGGGCAGATGCACTTTGATCTTAGGACGCCCGGCCGGGCATGTGCAAAAAAAATCGTCTACAGCTGTCAGTCTTCTGAGTCCTTAAATACAGTAAAACTAGAGTAAGTAAATCACAATAATTGTGCTGCACTGTCCTGCTTTGTCGACAATTCAGAGTTTGTTGTTTCCAGTTTCCCCGTGTCACGGGTCTTCAGCTGGTGGGGTCCCAGGGAACAATTCAGAGACAAACCGTCTGTGTATTTATAACAGTTCAATTATGACACTATTGTTAATCCGTGTCATATAATTGCCAAGTAAACATGATTGCCCTGCGGTGTGTGTCTTTCATTTCTGGCGATAAGCCAACTTGAACGAGGTGTGAAAATATGGTCAAGTTATGTCTCTAATTTGCGTTTATTCCCCAATCATAAATTTTAATCCACAATCAACGTGAAAATGATTTACTCGCTGCTCAGACAGTTAGCTACATCTAACGGTAGATGCATGCATTATAAAAACGGATCGTGAATGGTTATGTTTTGACGCCAAATAGCAGACGCTCGGCTTGGCGGGAAAAGTCGAACGCTGTTGTTGGAGCTGCTGGGGATAATTCGGGGGCTGTGCAAAGCGCTGTTTTCTATCCACCTCCATTCACAACCGTGTAGCTATCGAGAAAATATTTTTACCGGTTCCAAACATTTTTTTAAGAACGTGATACAGCCCATTAAAATAAAACAATGACATTAAACACGTGCGGGGTTTCTGGCATCGGATGATGTCATTTGACACATTTACCGATCACGTGCAGAAAAATGGTAGAGTTGGTTTGTGGGCGGCGATTTGGATGGCATAAAACTTTGATGTTCGCATTGAACTTGCTTGTGTGAAAGATTGGGCTCATTTTGGATGGAGGGGATTCTCGTCTTGTGGTTGGATCATTAAATTGTACCTGTATCGATTTTTCGGTGACTCGTTGGACAGCTGACGGTTCGGTAAAAGTGCGGTATTTTATCACTATCTATCTATCTATCTTTCCATACTGCAGCACCCCCTCGCGAGGATTATGTGCAGGTTGATTGCGACTTAAAATCCGATGCAAGGACAGAAAAAGAAAAGTGAAAGGTGACAGTGTTAAAAGAAAAGTGCAGAATTTAAAAACAGGTTAAAAACAGCTTTATTGTTGTGTTATGGCAGCCGATGGCTTATTGTTGTGTTATGGCAGCCGATATCACTTCCGATATTTACAGCAGTGAAAACGAAAGTTGGATTTTTCGCCCATGAAATATTTGCGTCCGACGGACGCACATATTTTATGATCGTGCGTCCTCAGTCCTTTTTGTGCGTCCTGGACGCAGGACGCAGGGGTAAAAAAATCACTGCTTTTATTTGCATTTCATAAATTGTTTACAATCTTTCCAAGTACAATTATACAACAAAAGCAAAACAGTATAACAAAAATAAGTGCCGTGTGTAGCAAAGTATAAAGATGAGAAAAAAATAAAAATGAAAAATAAAATAATTTTCCTACCTACCTACCCTATTTTTGAAAACCATGTAATAGGAACCACACATATAGTTTGTTTTGGCCTAATTTGATTGTTGAAAAAAAATGTCAAAGGCATAATTAAAGGATGCGATAATCCAGTGTATAAATCGTCTTTATTACAATTAAAGAAAATTATGATTCGAGTTTGTCGCATAATCAAGTTACCTTGATTAGGCCTATTTGAATGAAAGAAATTAATTATCAAGTGTTGAACTGCCTGCTAATAGTGGAGGTCCGGAACAGACACCTGTGGCATCTGATCTGGGCCTGCACTGTTGTTTTTTTTACCCCCACGTGGGGCTTTTGTAATGGCCTTCTTCACACGTCCGTCCGTCTTACCGGATAACTCCTAGACGGTGATAGATAGAAACTTGAAACTTTGGGAACTGACAGATCTTTGGTCTGGGGAGTGCATGTCACTTTCGGAATTTTGATCACACCCTAGGGGTGGGCCCAGGGGGGTAGGGGCCGCGGTGGCCAAAAATCGAAATTTCCAGGACATGGTCGTGTAACATATCAAAGAATCCAACCAAAAGTTTCATTTGCCATTTTATGTACTAGGATGTAGTGCATGGCCTGAACAGACTTGTCCTGTTAGTGCAGCCTGATCAGAGCCTGTAGGACTGTTAACTGCTCACTCAATTTAAACCCATATCCGGACAAATAAATTAATTTACCCAGTCCACTCATGACTTTCAAAGCCTAATGTAATTTATCCTTTCAAATTCACAATCTGAGTGAGTGTAAATCCTGATTAGATGGAAGCCATCTGATCTGGATCTCCACTGCAAGAAAAGGGTTTGTCATGTTGAGCAGAATAAGGGTTCAAGCCCCAAAGTCTTTTGGAGTCACACTCAACAGCCGTACGCATTTAGCCATAATTGACACACGTTTTAGGGTCAAACTCCAACTTTTCAAGATTTGAATCCAACTTTTTCCATGGATGGATTCTTAAAGTGAATGACCACCATTTTTTTTCTCAGATCCATTTTAAAGTAACACCATTGAGGAATGATAAAATAGCATTCTTCATCTAAACTGTTTCTCTAATTAACTGTAATGGCTCATTAAAGTTGCTGATAGGGTGTCAGACATGTTTACAGACTATATCTCCTGGGGTGACATCACGGCAACTGAAGCTACCAAATCTTGGTATTTTAGCAGCTGAGGATTTTAGAGAAGAAAGTGAACATTAAAATAAAAATGCCTTCTTGTAAGGTCAAATACTGCACAGTGAAAAGAGGACAACGAATAAGCTGTTTTGCTATCCCTGACCCTAAGAAACATAGAGAGTTATGTGAAAAATGGATTCATAATCTTGGAACAGAGAATCTCAACATCAAGACATTTGTTTATGCAAAGCATAACATTGTTTGTGCTAAAAATCTTGAAGATAGCTGTTTTCAAGTGGACTTGAAGGTTTCTTGATTTCTTTTCTTTTCTTCAATAAACCATTTAGTACCAGAAACCCCAAAATGGGTACCCTGGCAAACATTGCATGCTCAGATCAGATGCCACAGAATGCGGCGTCTGATCAGGGCCTCCACTGTTTGCTAAAAATCCAGTCATTTTCCAAATAAATTTTGATGAAAACGCAACCTGACACCCCTAAATTTTGAAATGAACTCCTGCTATATATAAAGCGGAAGATTCCATTGTTGTACAAAAAGGGTTAATTAATGCATATCATTATCATTTAACCAATCATTACATTAACACGCCTTGACAAGTTTAAGTAATATTTCATTGCATTTCACATGGTATTTTGTGATATTTTTAAAGCATAGATTGTGGGTACTCGTTAGAAATGTCTCAATGAGGCGATTCCTTTGGGCACCCATAATTTATGTTTAGGAGAAATTATCAGAGTATATACATATGTCCTTTTAAATCCCCATTTTACCTACAAAAACTCCTCTTCTGTGAACTCGGGCTCATACTGATAGCCCTGAGTACCAAACTCAGGAAAACTGTCTTCAAAGTCTTTATTTTCGTCCAAAGACATAATGAAGCCTTATGTAAGATGCTGAACTGACAGCCTATTCAAAGGATTTTTGAGAATTCAACCTGATTAGGGAGCCTAATCACTTCTCCTTTAGTAGCTGCATAGAGAGACATAGAGCTTCTACAGTCTCCATGAGATCAGGATTTTAGCAAACATGTTGAACCCTGGGAAAGATTTGGATTACCTTGGGGAAAATATGGCCGCTGCCAGAAGACTTCACTGAAACCATTAAATGTTGATTTAATTACCTTAGCAGGTTTCAATTGGTAATAAAAGTCAGAGATTAATCATTACAGTAACTTTTTCTTGCAAATGAAATAATTATGTTATAAAGGTGGTCATTCACTTTAAACGCCTGTTTTCAAAATCCTAGTGAGAACTCTGACAAACATGCATGCTCACACTCATGCATGCATGCACATACACACATACATGCACACAATGCATGTATGCACACATGCACACACATACATGCATGCACATGCATGTGCATGCATGAGTGCATGCATGCACACACACATGCATAAATGCACCCACTCACACATGCATACATGTATGCATGCACACACACACACACAGTCATGCAGGCATGCATGCACACACACCCATGCATGCATGCACTCACACATGCATGCATACATGCATGCATGCACACCCACACATGCATGCACTCACACATGCATGCATGCATTCATGCATGCTTTCACACATACACACACACATGCATGCACGCACACACTCACTCAAATGTTGGGTATAACAACTGGTTATTTGAAGCAATAGCTGAGCTCAAGGTCAAGGTCACGGTCTATTTTTTGAAAACCTTTGTCATCGCTGTAGTGCTTCATATAAATGTTGTGTATGAATTGCTGCCAAGGTTGGTCGGTAAATACCGGTGGTGGGAATTCCCACTGGTATTTACCGGTAATTACCGTCCTGGGAAATACTCCAAATTTCAGCAAAAGTGGGAAATACTGGGAAATACTGGGAAATATGACTTTTCTTTAGTTATTTCATAGAAAAACACTGTTAATATTTGTTTAATTTAATTGAAATAAACAACAGTTACCTCTTTTGCAATATGCCTCCCCATACATATATCATAAATGTGATAAGTCTGCTTTTACTAATCCAAACACAAGCATAAATATAAAGTGAGCTGTTGTTTTGTAGGGTGCAGAGAGTTATTTAAAATCACTCATATGCTTAAGAGGATAAAATACTGTATTAAAATGAACTCAATATTTGGGACATACATGCCTGGGTAAACAGTGCAGACCCAGATCAGAATCATTTATCTTCTTTGAGGGAGTTTGCCATTGGAACTACATGTTTTGTATGCTTTAGTGTAACACTAAACCACACAGTTCAACTTTTTTGAGATTTACAACTGTAGTGTCGAGTGGTTAAGTATAAGACAAGGCTGGTGTGAGTCTACACTACTGGTTTAATATACATCATACATAATCGACATACATACTACAAGTGTCTGCTATTCAGAATGCTTGTGCATATGTAATGGAGTAGGCGGGGCTTAGATTGATTGTTGATCGGCTTCGAACAGACTCTCACACGGTCTCATTCAACTACTCACTATACTATATCCCTCCTTTTGTTTAAAGAATGAACATTACGTAAATGATAATGAGCAAACCTGCAGATTGTAAACAGCATTAACACTCTAAGCTCTATTAGTATTACTTTAAAGAAAGTGTAAACATTTTAATGTTCGAAAATGTTTTGATAATACCTTTCTCAAACCCATGTGACCTAAAGTCTCTTTTCTACGGCAAGTCACAAAATTGTTTGTCACAGAAATTTCATTCACACGCTTGTTTGAAGCCGAAATGTCTGAACACGTAAATCTGCTCACAATTTATTATTTTGAAGGTTTGATCTATCAGTTTTGGTTTGAGTTAATTGTTTGTAAACTATATGTCTGCCATTTCAATCAAAGCCTTGAATTAAAACTAAACCTATTAACCACACATGAAAACATATTAAGCAGGAAATGACAGTTTCAATTGATCCATAATCTGCTGTGTTAAAGCAGCCTGCTGAGAGATGTTTGTTTTCCAAATTAACTTTTGGCACTTACAAGATTGTCCAATAATAAAATTACAGTACGTCTGAACTAGAGACTGCAGCCTCATTAATCAATCCTGAAATTGTTTGACAATTTTTTGTATACTGAACAAAAATTAAAAAGCGTCAGGCGAATACAAATCTTGCCAGTTCCCTTTTTCTTTAGGGGAAACAAAGTAAAATTGCGCAGTGACAAAAAAAAAACAACAACAACAACACAAAACAGAAAATAAAAACTAGTAGCCTTACGGCCCATAAACACTGGAATAGTGATAATGAGCTGAAAAGCTTAACATCAATTTCATAATTAGAGAGGCAAAATTTGTATGCAAAATCACTTTAAGACCACTTTAAACACATCCTGGGCATTATAATGGCCCTTTTAACACATTTTACACATTCTGGGCATTATTATGGCCCTTTAAACACAGTTTTACACATTTACACATAATCTTTGAATCTTGCTGGCTTTTTTTGCTCTCGTTGCGGCAAGTCCCGTGACTGAAATGTACCTTGGTTTGCTATATTCCCAGACTCACGAGATCCACGTAGACTTTGACCAGCAAGTGTACCCGATAACCGTTTAAAATGTGATGCATCTCGAGTGATCGTTTTATCTCCATGGCGTGCTGTTAACATCGAACCCTTTTTCTGAATGATTGTCCCTGGATTTGGATGAAAGGGCGGGGTCAGTTTATTCTTTTTAGGCTGTTTTACGAGCACGGCGTCTCCTGGCTTAGTCGTTGACTGTTTTGCGCCCGTTCTCTGATCCGCATATATTTTGCGTTTTAGCTTAGCTTTTCTGTCCCGATTACGGATTTGTTTATCACTACGTTTTACCGAAAACTGTGGCAAAAATGTTTTTACAGGTCTGTTGAACATGATTGTCCCGGGGGCCATGCCTGTACTGGGATGTGGGCAGGCACGAAAGTTCATTAGAAATTTATTCATTTCCTGTTTATAGTCTTGACCTTCGATTACAGCTGTTTTTATTGCTTTTTGCAATGGTGACATAAACCGTTCTGCTACACTATTTGCTTTCGGATGTAGCGGCGTAATCCTACGGTGTTTAAATCCCATGCGCTTAGCAAACTGACGGAATTCATCACTTTGGAAGGGTGGTCCCGAATCTGACCTGCATACAGAGGGTATTCCAAATAAGGAAAATATACGTTCTAGCCTCGGAATAACTGCTTTTGCTGTAAGAGATGTCAATGTCTCTGTTATTGGGAATCTGCTGTAGTCATCAATGATAACTAGAACATAGTTTGTATCATTTATAGGTCCGAGAAAGTCTATTGACACTTCATCCCAAACCTGATTGGGTAATACACTGACTTTTACTGGCTCAGATGGGTTATGTGCTGACACAGATAGGCACGGTATACAGTTTTTGCACTTTTCTTAACAAGTGAGTCAATAAATGGAAACCACACCTTTTCTCTTAACAAAGTTTTTGTTTTGACAATTCCCAAGTGTCCTGCATGTGCGAGGTTTACAACATGATTTTGTAAGCTAAGTGGTATTACTAACCTTGATCCTCGCAATAATACCGGCCCCGATAGCTCAGTTGGTAGAGTGTCCGCTCCGGGGAACGGGAGGTCTCGGGTTCGATCCCGGGCCGCGACATACCAAAGTCGTTAAAAATGGTACTAGCTGCTCCTCGTTTGGCACTCAGATTTACGGGGTAGAGCTAGGACTGGTCGATCCAGTGTCAGGATAATGTGACTGGGTGTGGTATCATGTAATGTGTCTGGGACATGATACTTCAGTGAGGCAGCACTATAAACGTGAGCATTGAGCTCCCTGTCGCAACCAGACACCGTCGTGATATGACTGAAAAATTGTTGAAAGCGACGTTAAACCCGAATTCACACACACACACACACTCCTCGCAATAATATCTCCTGTCTATCTACCTCCACTACAGTGAGTTCATGAGCTACCTTAGAAAACACTCCGTAAGATCTGTTAATCCGACACAGTTTGTTGCTCCATCGATTCGTTTTGACTGATGAAATTACATTTTGTAATGTTTTGTCTTGCTGTGTTGCAGAAGCTACGTCACACATTCAGTGCTTTGGGTACTGAATTTGAAGCTATGAGTCGTACGTAATCCTCGGTAGAATTGTGGTCAGAATAGCCATTGAACGGATGACGGCTCATATAATCCGATATCATAAGGTCACCTTTTTTGTATGTCACTTTGAAATCGTATGTAGCAAGACGTAATCTCCAACGTTCAAGTCTTAGAGATTGTTGTTTGTTCTTTAACTTCCCAGTGCCAAAAATGGCAGTAAGAGGTTTATGATCGGTGATCAGTGTGAATGATTTTCCGAACAGGAACAAATGATAATGTTCAACACCATGCACTATAGCTAGACATTCTCTCTCTGTCTGAGAGTAACGTTGTTCCACCGGGCTTAGCGCTCGGCTGGCGTAAGCAACAATTTTGTTGTCCTGGGATAATATTGCTCCTAAACCTACTGGCGATGCGTCTACCCATAGTTCTGTATCTTTTGACGGGTCGAAGTAGACCATGACAGTGTCACTTGTTAATTTGTCTTTTAATGTCTGAAATGCACTTTCTTGCTCATCAGTCCATAACCACTGTTCATTTTCTCTTGTTAGTCTCCGTAGAGGTTCTGTAAGGGTTGAATATTGGGGAATAAAACGTGAAACATACCCTGTCATTCCAAGAAAACTCTTGACTTCTGAGGGCGTAGCAGGCTTCTTGGCATTTTTGATGGATTCTACCATCTCCGGGTCAGCTGAAATGCCATTTTCAGAGAAAATGTAGCCCAAGAATTTCACTTGTTTTTGACTGAATAAACACTTGCTTTTGTTAAGCGTCAAGTTTTTATGTTTTAGGCGTTCAAACACTGCTTGTAAATTCCTATCGTGCACTTGTTGATCTTTCCCATAAACAATTATGTCATCACTTATATTGATACAACCGCTCAGTCCGTCTAAAGCCTTTCTTATTTCATTATTAAATATTTCCGGCGAGGCGGAAATTCCATAATTCAGCCGTTTATAATGTCTTAGTCCTACGTGTGTTGAGAACACAGTTATGTTTCTACTCTCAAGGCTTAATTCGCACTGGTGGAAGCCATTATTCATATCAATTTTCGTAAAGATCTTTGCTCCATTTAAATTTGCGGTGATGTCATCGATTGTAGGTGTGATGTGTCTTTCCCGTTTGATAGCCTCATTTGCCTTTCTCATATCGACACATATGCGAATGTCTCCATTTTTCCGTGGTGCGATAACAATAGGACTTACCCAGTCTGTTGGGCCATCTACCTTTTCGATAATGTCCAAACTTTCCAGCCTTTCTAATTCATTTTCCACTTTTTCACGCATGTGAAACGGAATTCTGCGGTGATGTTGCGCCACAGGTTGAACTGTTTCATCGATGTGTAACTTAATTTGCGTGTCTTTCAACTTTCCGATGCCCTTAAATAGGTCCGAATATTGTCTGACCAAATTTCTCACATTTCCAGCAGAATTGTCTATGTTTACTTCCTGGACAGAGTTTATTTCTGGGATTATATCCAGTTGAACAGAGGTGTCATATGACAACAAAGAGTCATTATTTCCACCTATTATGTAAAACACTGCTGTCGATATTTTCTTGGATGTCTCAACAGTCGCTGTAAAGTCCCCCAAATAAAAGAGACTTACCTTGGTTAAGGTGATGTTTGTTTGGGATTCTTTATAGTCATATAACCATGAACGTGATCAGATGAGATGCGCGCGCACACCAGTCGTAGTTGAGTACATCAGAGTTTGAAAGCAGAAGCTTTACAAAAAAGACAATCCCTTTTACAGCTACATGTATGTATCTAGAAAGGGAGGGAACTACGGGTGGGCATCTGATCACGTTCATGGTTATATGACTATAAAGAATCCCAAACAAACATCACCTTAACCAAGGTAAGTCTCGTTTATTAGGGGATTCTTTTACGTCATAAACCATTCCGTTCTCAGATGAGATTTCAAAGCTGGATTTTTTGGAAAGCTTCCAGCATAACAAAAATATACCTCCACCCGTTTATTATATACATATATATAATAGAATAAAGTTGCTAATCAACTTGAACTAGACGTTTATAAGCATTCTCATAAGTGCTTATCAGTTTAGAAAGACCACAATACTCTACTTTAAAGAGTTTTTCTTAATATCTTTAGTAGTCACTTATTCCGTAGAACACCACGACTAAACTTTCCGGTGTCCATATCAATGTCTTTATCATAAAATTTCGCAAAGGTCTTTTCGGACGACCAACCGGCAGTCTTAAGGATATCCTCAATGGGAACCATATTGTACTTCGCCTTAGATACAGCAGCAGCTCTAATACTATGTGGTTTGTACACTGAACAATCAATACCAGAACTACACATGACAATTCTAAGCCATCTGCTGATTGTATCTTTACTAACAGGTCCATAAGGTTTCACAAAACTAATGAATAAACACATATTATTTCCACGTACTTTCTCTGTACGTTTTAAGTATTCTTTCAGGACAAACAACACACATAACCTCCTATCTGGAGGGAAGGCTCTTAATTCAGCCACTGGATTATTTTTTCCCGCCTTTGACTGTTTTAACAGCCCACTATAATACAAAATGTATGAGGAATACCCTTTCCTCATATCTTTAATGCTAAGTAAGTGCAATGACTGTGATCTAGTAGCCAAAGTCAATGCAATTCGCATAGCTAATTTCAAAGTAAGTAGTTTCAGAGATAACTGTGAAACTGGTGATAATGTCCTTAAATAGGACAATACAACAGAAACATCCCAGGTTTTAGTATATCTGGGTTGTGCCGGTCGTAAGTTATATACACCTCTCATGAATTTAATCACCAAAGGATGAGAACCTACTAAGATTCCATCTTGAATTAATCCAATGGCTGACAAAGACGAACGGGCTGTGTTAATGGCACTATAGCTTAGTCCCATATGAAACAACTTAGTAAGAAAATCTGATACTATACTTATATCTGTTTGAAAGTGATTAACTTCCCTTTCACTACAGTACTGAAACCGTCTCTTAATGTGGGACGTGTACTGCTTCTGTGTTCCGGGTCTCCCAAGCCGCCATAATGATACTGGTTGCTCCTGAAGAAACGTTTCTACTTTGAATTGATCTCCTGATAAACGACAGGCCATCAGATTCATTTTCTTTCGAAGAGGGTGAACTTTGGTTGTCCCTGGAATCGTTAGAAGATTCTCGTCCAATGGAAGAAGATAAGGGATGTCTATGATCATTCCCATCACTGATGGGAACCAGGTTTGTGGAGGTCCAGACTGGAGCTATTAGAATACACTCGCCTCGATCCTGTTTCAGCTTGGCTACCAACCTCGATATCAGACTGAAAGGTGGAAAAACATATATATACAAGTCTGACCAGTTGGCTGTGAAAGCATCAACGATTTCTGCCTCTGGATCTGGTTTCCAGGAAGCATATCGTTTCAGCTGTCTGTTTAACCTTGAGGCAAACATGTCTATATCTGGTGTATTCCATTTGCTGAAAATGATCTCCAATATACGTGGATTTAATCTCCATTCAATATTGTCATTATAATGACGAGAATCAAGATCAGCAGGATTTTCAATACCAGGTATGAATGAAGCTGATACCCAAAAATCCCTGTCAATACACCAGAGCCATATTTGCCTTGCAAGATTATTGCAATCTTGAGACTTAATGCCACCCATAGAGTTAATATAAGACAGGGCACATTTATTATCTGTTCTAATCTGAATATGTGATGTGTTGGACCAATCCTTGCAGAAAGATTTAATACCGTGGTACATTGCCAGTAATTCTAAATAGTTTATATGATGTTCCATTTCTTCTGAATTCCAACGACCTCCAGTATGATGTTTTGCACAAACTGCACCCCAGCCTGCACGACTTGCATCAGTAGTGATAACTACGTCAGGATTTCCATGTAAAATGTGACGCACTTGTCGGTGCAAATTATGTATCCACCATATCAAATCTTTCCGCATATTTTCTGTTATCTGCATTTTAGCTTCAAATTTTCCCTGGTTTCGTTTTAGAGCCAGTATTTTCTGTTTTTCTATTTCTCTATAGAACAAGGGTCCATATTGGACTGCAGAGAAAGTGGAAACTAACAAACCCGTTACATGAGCCACTTCTCTTATAGTTGCTACATCCTTTGATATGAGACATTGACATTCAGAAACAATACTTTGTACTTTTTTTGGGGGCAAGTAGACTATCATTTTTTCAGAATTTATACGATTTCCAAGGAACCCAATATCTAAAGTAGGTTCGAATACTGACTTATCTTTATGAACTAAAAAGCCTACATTAGACATGACAGAAACAGTGTCTTTAACGTTTCTCTCGTGAGCACACTCATTTTTTGTGTCTGCCAGTAAAAGTGAATCATCAATATACATGTACCCAGAATTTTTATGACCCATCTGCCTTAGTTTTGCATACACCGGTTTCATTAACTTGGTGAAGTACCGAGGAGCACAAGCAACGCCATTTGGCAAGCAAGAATATTCGTATGTCTTATCTTTCCAATTAAAGCGTAAGTAACGCCTATGACTATGAGCCACCGAGACACTATAGTAAGCTTGCTGAAGATCTACAACAGCCATGTAACAATTAGGTGTAACCAGATGTAATGCCGTTTCAAATGTGTCTAATTTGAAATGGTGGTAAGAAATATAGCTATTAAGCTCTTTTAAATTAAGTATCATACGATGTTCACCATCTTTTTTGGGTCTAGTAAAAATTGGAGAAATAAATTGACCTTCTGTGAAAGTAACTTCAGAAATTACTTCCATTTTCAATAATTTTTGTATCTCTTTTTCAATAATTTCTTCCTCATGAATATTAAATTTTTGAAAGGGCAATTTTGTTTGTTTTGGCACTATTCCAGAAAAATCTAAATGACAGTGCAGTGCAATATCTAAAATATTCTCATCAGAGGTCAGATTTCTCCAATTTTTCTCATAGTCTTTCAGCCTACCTGCTTTAAAACATACTTCTGAGTCTACTTCTTGTGCTCCTTCTGGTCGTTTTTTGGACCATTTGAAGACAACTTCTGGGTTCCATAATTCAAGTAGCTACCAGTACTTGTGTAGGATGATCTCCTTCGATAATTATTACCTCGAAAACGACCCCGAAATCTACCCCTGCCTCTGTAAACTCTTCCACGAGTAGACACTTGTTTGCTGATCTTATTGATTTCTTGTGCATCTTTAATGTCTTTCACTATGGAATCTCCATATAACTGGTCTGTAAACTGAACCGAAGAGGAGCACAAATAATGAAGACGGGGATCCATGTCTTTTTTGTGTAATTCTTTACGCCTCGTGTTCAGCCATTTGTTTGCCTGGCCCAAGAGGCCTATAACATCCATACTTTTGTCAACCCAATCCTCCTGGAATGTTTTGGCCCCTTTATCAAGGATTTTGACAAAGCTACTAGTTGCTTTGACTAAGGCAATTTGAATGCCCCGAAGTTTAGAGTCCTCGGTCTGAGTGGAATGTTTTAACACTGTCCACACACCAGAATATACCCTGGTCTCTTTAAGGGATTCACAATTAGCGGGTCTGTCTATGGTTTTAATCAGGTCATTGTACTTATCGTCACTCATGCCTTCCCTGAAGGCATTATTAACTAGGTCGGGCAAGTCTTGATTGATCTCATCATCAACTTTTTCAGTCTTTTTAAATTTTTTAGCATAAGAACTAAATATATTGGGCTCTTCCTCATCAACAGGTCGCTTATTTGAGCTTTCTGGGATGACAGGTATTTCAGAAATGGAGCACTCTTCATTATCATAAGTACCATCATACTCCTCGTAATTCTCGTCCCCATAATTATAAAGTTCATCAACTCTTTGTGTGAGGGCTTCAACCTTCTCGTTTGTGCGGGACTGATTTGAGTTCATTTCCCTCAATATCGCAAGGGCTTCCGTGTTAAACGAGGTTACACTGGGTGGGGAAGGGGTAGCTTGTCCTTTCTGAGACGGTTTATGATTCCCACGCATGTCTGCGCCCGTGACAGCTACAGCCGAGCCTCCCGCAACATGAGCAGGGGTTGTGGGTTTCTTAGCTTTCCCTTTATTCGGTGCAATCTCCATATTTTCTTTATTCTGCGACAGTTTATCTGTCTTTTCCAAATTTTTCATCTTCTCCGCCATTATCGGCGCTGTGTAGTGTGAACTACGTCACAGTTAATGCAGTAAAAACGTGTTCGATATGCGACAAACGTCACCAAAACTAGCGGACAAAAAACCAATACTATTGGCTTCTAAATATAGACGAGCCGACACCACTATCGGCCCCGAAATGCATAGCAAAAATTATGTCAAAATGTCCGCAATGCGGCAAGAAATATTTACGCTAGAAATATTTATAAAGTATTCAACTACGTTGAATTTTTATAAATATGAAATCGCTGCATAAGCAGCCTGTATGTAGACCATTAATAAGTATCTGTTTACCACGTAAACAGTAAGAGTCTACAGAATAATAAACTCTACTACGACAACTGAACAAACCACGTCCGTTCAGTTTGGCTTTCAAAAGTGCACTGATGTACTCAACTACGACTGGTGTGCGCGCGCATCTCATCTGAGAACGGAATGGTTTATGACGTAAAAGAATTTCCTTTGATCGGTAACTTATGTTTTTGTCCATACGCATACGCTTTTGTATCTGTCTTAGAGATTACAGGCCGTGTTTTCATTCTATTAAGAAGTGATTCATTCAGTAAATTGATTGAACTACCTGAATCCACTAGCAGCCTGCATTTTAGCCCATTGATAAGAACATCCGTTTTCGGCGGTTTTCTTTTCACCTGATTGACTTTTATTCCAAATGAAATGTCCAAATCAGAATTTTCCGACTCGTGGGCTTCACTTTCCGAGTCTGAGCACACAACTGAGTCAAGATCGACTTGTTTTACTCCATACTGTCCATTTTTACGACCGTCTTTCCTTTTCTTTTTAAGGCAAACTGAAACAAAGTGATTCTGTTTCTTATAGTATGCACAAAACTTCCCTTTTGCAGGACAGGGGCCTTGTTTGTGAGGAAAATCACCTCCGCAGTTACGGCATTTTACACTTTTGTGGCCTGTAGTTACATTCCGATTCTGTCTGTTTTGACGCTCGGGCCTTCTTTTGCTCGGCACGGACTTAAGTTTATTTGTCTGTTCAAAACTGAGGTCATTGGAGTGACCATTTTCCATTTCTTTTGCCTGATTATTTGCGAGTTCCATTGTCCTAGCAGCTAACAACATATTTTCCAAGGTAAGATTTTCCTGGAGAACCTTGCGTCGTAGTTTTGCGGATTTACATCCTTGAAGAATCTGGGATTTAAGTTTCCTTGGTTTATCCGTGAACCTACAATACTCCGCTTTTTTCCTAAGGCGTGTCGCGAACTCGTCCACCATTTCTGACTCCAATTGTTTCATTTGGCGAAACTGGAAGATTTCAAATTCTTCATTGACTTGTGGCTTGAAGTAGGTTGTGAGGGCTTCTTTTGTTTCGTCGTACCCACTTTCGTCTCCGGTATTTGGTAAGGTTTGGAAGATGTCGAATACCTCGTCTCCTGAGTAGTGTAATAACAGAGCCTTGCGTCTTTTCTTACTGTCAATGTTCATACCGACAAATAAGTTTTCAAGCTTTTGGAGATATTTCTCCCACCGATGTCCAAGTGAGGAAGTGTCCCCATTTGTGTCAAATTTGGGAAAAGCTGGTAACGATGTAGCCATTATGAGCTTTGTTTTCAGAACATTGCATTGACAATGTTTGTTATAACAGAAATAATTCCATAAAATACCGAAATTATTATGTTCACAGATCTTTATCCAGGTGATTTAAAAAACGCTTTTATCCTCGTCGCCAGATGTAGTGTCGAGTGGTTAAGTATAAGACAAGGCTGGTGTGAGTCTACACTACTGGTTTAATATACACATCATACATAATCGACATACATACTACAAGTGTCTGCTATTCAGAATGCTTGTGCATATGTAATGGAGTAGGCGGGGCTTAGATTGATTGTTGATCGGCTTCGAACAGACTCTCACACGGTCTCATTCAACTACTCACTATACTATAACAACAACTCTTTGGATGTTTGAATTTTAAGGATGTTTACACCAGACAGGTTTGTTTGCAAGTTTGTCAAGTAATCATACTCCTAATGCTAAACGGTGTGATAATTTAATTGTTTGAGACAGGTCTTAAAAGAACGCAGTTAATTTAAGCATAAAGTGTCTTTATCTACAGATTCTCACCTAAGTATTAAAATTACATGTATTCACAACTCAAGGGAAATTGCTGATAGTTAAAAACTAATATTTTAGAATCACATTTGAAAAGAAATTATGTATATTCTATATGAATGCAAGGGACTATAGATCTTTAAAGTTATTCAATATAAAAAGCACTGGAAAATTCTTAACAATTTCACTTGTCCTACATTTATGTACATGACTAAGCACATGTAAACTTTGGTAAATGTCATAAGGACTATCATCATCATCATCATCATCATCAACAGATTTTTGATTAACATGCAGGTACAGGGGCAGCGTCCACATAAGTGGGCCCCCTTCCAGGTAGCTGGCTTGCTGCACGCATGGCAGATCTTACACCAGATCTCCAGGCTTGTCTATCATGAGGATCAATAGCAGAGAGCTTCCATTCTCTGCAATCTCTTTCTGTTAGCTGCTTCCAGGTCATCTTGGGCCTTCCAGGCCCCCGCTTTCCACCTACCTGTATGTCACAGGCAGTCTTGACTGCACCGTTGGAGCGTTCCACGTGTCCATACCAGCGAAGTCTTCTCTCTTTCAGGATGAAGTCCAGGTCCTCAATGCCAAGACGCTCAAGTAACTCACTGGACCTGATGGTGACAGTGTCCTGTGGCTTGACATTGCAGATCTGTCTAATCATTGCCCTGTCATTTCGCTGTAGACGTTGGAGGTTTGGCTTTGTCAATGGCCATGTCTCACTGGCATGGAGCATTGCACTTCGCACACAAGAGCTATACACACGGCCACGTGTCTTGAACGAGAGGTGGCGGGAAGAGAGAACTGGTAGCAACTCCTTGAATTTCTTCCAGGCTGTTTTCACACGTGATGTAATTGAAAGGTCGCAACCACCCGCTGCAGAGAGCATATCACCTAGGTAGCAGAAGGAAGCTACAACCTCCAGCTTGTCGGATCCGACTTGGACTTCCCTCTGTGGTCTGCCATCTAAGGGGCATGCAGTTCCTTGGCACCGTGTACACCTGTAATCAGGGTCCTCTATCAAGCGTTTGAGCCCACTACATTTCTTGTGCACCCAGAACTTGCAGCCATTACAAAAGATACTGTTGCTGCCCACTCCAGTGTGACATACAGCGCATGGGAACTGGCCTGTACTCTGCAAGAGGTCCAGACCTGTACCACAGATCATGATCTTTGTCTTTCCTGCATTCACTCTCACCCCTTTCGCCTCCATTGCGTCTTTCCAAGTTAGGAGCCTCCTGACACATTCCTCAAGGGATTCAGCTATGATGACAAGGTCATCAGCATACAGGTCCTCCCAGGGGACTCCAGAGCGGAACTCGCATGACAAGGCTTCAAGCACAATGATGAAAAGCAGTGGGCTGAGGACAGAGCCTTGATGAACACCCACCTTCACCTCAAATTCTTCACTGTAACCATCCCCAATGCGGACACGGCTCCGAGCATTAGCATACATCCCTTGGACCAGTTTCACAATCCTCTCGTCCACTCCCAAGTTTTCTTAGTGCCCACCAGATGACTTTCCTAGGCACTCGATCAAATGCCTTCTCCAGGTCTACAAAAGCCATGTAGAGTCTCCTGTTGGCCGCCAGATACTTCTCTTGCAGCTGCCGTACAACAAAAATTGCGTCTGTTGTGCCTCTTCCTGGGACGAAGCCAAACTGGGAATCGTCGAT
Organism: Lucinisca nassula; assembly: GCA_963580285.1. Taxonomy (NCBI): domain Eukaryota; kingdom Metazoa; phylum Mollusca; class Bivalvia; order Lucinida; family Lucinidae; genus Lucinisca; species Lucinisca nassula. Next base: position 181,072,483 of record OY757010.1, read on the forward strand.
GGACACCAACTGCCTAATGAGGCCATCCACAATCCTCTCCAGGACTTTCATGACCTGTTCTGTCAGCTTGAGACCACGGTAGTTGCCCCTTTCCAATGCATCGCCCTTGCCCTTGTAGAGACAGACAATGAAACTCTGTTCCCAGTCAGAGGGTACATTCCCATCACGGATGATTGCAGCTGCAAGGTCGCGGATCATCGAGGCACCCGCATCACCTGCAGCTCTTATCATCTCCACCACTATGCCAGAGGGACCCGGTGCTTTGCCAGTCTTCATCTGAGAGATAGCCTTCTTAACCATATCAATAGTGATTGGGATGGGTGGCCCTTCCACTGGTGGTTCATCAGACAGGTGGTCTGGGTCCCAGTCGAACTCAACATTGAGTAGCCTTTGGTAGTGTTCTAACCAGGCCCTCTGCTTTGAGTCTTCACTCATTGACATCTCCCCTGCATCATTCTTTACTGGTTTGTCACCTACAACATCGGCATTCTCTCTTCTCATCTGGTTAGCAAGGCGGTATACTTCTGAGGACTTAGGGTCAATATTCTTGTAGATCTTCTCAGCTTCTTGGCGAGCATGGTGCACCGCTCGTCTGGCTATGCGTTTGGCCGCAAGATATGATGCACGGGTGCCCTTACCAGTCTTCCAAGCTTTAAAGGCTTGCCGCTTGGCTGCAATGACCTTATTAACATCCTCATTCCACCACCAGGTTTCACGACGCCAGCGGTGGGGCCGAGTTGTGCCACACACCTCTTCAGTTGTCTTGAGCAGACCGGTCTTGATGCTGTTCCATTTATCCTCAGTGGAAGCATCTGCTACACCGGCTGAAGCACTCACATGCTGGCTGAAAACCTCCTGGAAATGATTTCTTGTCTGAGATTCTTTCAGCTTCCAAACTTTTAGTCTGGGGGTGAACTTGCGCTTGGGTTTTGGTGGCACATCAATCCTCATGTCGCATATGAGTAGCTGATGTTGCAGGGCTACTTCCTCGCCAGGGATCACTTTGACATCTGTGACAAGTTTGCGCATTGTCCTGCGGTATAGGATGAAATCTATCTGCGTCGCTGCGCTTCCTGACTTGTATGTGATAAGATGACTGTCAAATTTCTTGAAACATGTGTTTCCAAGAAGCAGGTCAAATGCCAGGGCATACTCTAGAATCCTCTCACCCTCAACATCTGGTTCAGGTCTACCATACCCGATCCCACCATGCACTTCCTTGTATCCAGTGCCTGCACGGCCTACGTGGCCATTCCAATCTCCGCATGGGATCAGGAGTTCGGATCCTGGGATCCTGGAAGTCACAGCACGCAGTTGGTCAAAGAACAAGTCCTTGACTTCAGCACTTAAACCACTCTGTTGGGCATACACAGACAGAAGGGCAACCACGCACTGGCCGACTACAAGCTTCACCACGATGATTCTGTCTGAGACTCTTTGCACTTCAAAAACTTTCTCTATCCACTCTTCTGCCACAAACACTCCTACACCAGCAGTGCCTTTATCGTTTCCAGACCAGTAGAGCTTATACTTGGTGTCCTTGCCCTTGATCGTGCGGCAGTTTCCACCACGGTATCTGGTCTCCTGGACACAACAGACATCCACTTTCCTGCGGGATAGTGTTTCCACTACCTCGCAAACTCTTCCTTTCAGGGTGTTAACATTGAGTGTTCCCAGCCTGAATTTCCTCAGGCGCTTGCTTGATTCGCCACAATGGCCCGACCCTGCCTCCCACACCTGAGAGGAGGCCAAACCGGAGACGTCACCAACAGAGCTTTGATGTCTGTTGGCACCGCCTAACCTTGATTCTGAATTTGTTGCTGCCATGATATGTTTTGACGGTTATAGTTTACAGGACCGCCTGTCCTGGCTGACGTCCCTACTCAATTCTTTTACGGCACCTGAGCAAGCCGCCGTTCCCAACTCACTAGGGCAGGTGTGCTTTACCGTTGTCCTTGTACAGCAAGGATCATCCGCCAAACCACAGTAGCTAGTACACCAAGCCATCTGTCTGTAGATGGTTGCTGCCTAGCTCTGCCACCCAGGTTGTGGCAGCCTCGTAACCCTGAAGGTGGGGAGGCAACTGTGATAAAGGGCAACCTCACATTCCCACACTCATTTAGAGTGTCACAGCTGGATGCATTTTTATGTCGTACCCAGGACTAGACAAACTTTTTACTTGTCCCCAATTTTTTTTGTCATTGCAAGCAGACAAGTTGAAATTTCAAGCCCTACATGAACTTGAAATAATTTTGCTTTCGAATAGCTAGGACGTTGGGGTATATTAAGCAGTCTCAATTGGTACCACCTATGCAGTGTTCTGCCAAGAAATTCAAAAACATGGGCCAATGGCCCATCAGACAGGAAATTGTCGGGCCATTTACAAAAAAGTGGGGCCATTCACCAAAAAGGCAGGGCCATTCACAAAAAAAAATCAATTTATACAAAGGGCGAGTATGACCTCTTGAAAGGGCCATTTATCAATCAATATTTTATTTCTGTCCGACTTTTAAATGTGGAAATACAATGTTAAACAGGTGTTGTAGACTTTGACATGAAAATCATGACCTTGCAGTCGGTACACAAAAAAGATCAAACAGAATTTTTTTCTTGGCCTTCAGCTAAATGTGTCTCATTACTATTTTTAGCCTAAGGAAATATAGTTTTGGGGAACACTGAAACATGGGTTGATCAAAAAGAGACAGATCAGCCTGCGCAGCCTGATCAGAACATTCGCTGTTGGCTCTACAATTAAGTAGGAATCTGTTACCATAAACAAATTATTATAAGAGGGTTGGGTATTATCAAACCAAAGGCAATATTTACAGCCACTGACACGTGACCAGTCCACAGGTGTCAGGTGTGAAAAACGTGTTGGGTTAATTTTGAGAGGCTAAAAATATATATTGGGCTGCAGATTAATAGACTTCAAAGGAAAGCAACCGGATCAAGACATGATGACGGTTCGTTCCTCGAGAAAAAGGTGCGCCCGGCAATAATTTGGATGCGCCCACGGGCCCATGGATGTCAACTTTTCTGCGCCATACAGATTTTTTCCGCGCCAATGGCGCAAGGGCGCGGCCTTGGCAGAACACTGCCTATGTAAATATATATTTCCCGGGAATTCCCTGTATTTCCTGTCGTCCAGGGAAATATGAGTATTTCCCGCTTTTTTGCCAACCTTGATTGCTGCAGTCTGTTGAACTGTTTTACAAAACAAAATGTTATTTTTGGAGAAAAAAAAAAACCCTGTATAATTGAAATTTTATTTGGTTAGGCCCCTATAGGCGAGCTATGTTGCCTTATGCCAACTCTTACTACATGTACATGTGCAGGTTGCAGCTTTGCTGACATCAAAACTGTACTAAAAAACCCGTCCACAATGCCGCTAGGCATTTTTCTTGCTTTAATGAAAACTTAGAAAAATCTTCTTCTCTAAAACAGCAAGACCCAGGTCTTTGATATTTGGTATGAAGCTTCATCTAGTGGACCTCTACCAAGATTGTTCAAATTATAGCCCTGGGGTCTAAAATGCTGTTGTGCCGGGACCCACCGGTTTTACATAGACTTAAAATTGGAAAACCTTCTTGTCTGAAACCAGACAGCACAGATATTTTGTATGAAGTTGCATCTAGTGGACCTCTACCAAGATTGTTCAAATTATAGCCCTGGGACCAAAATTGCCCCCGCGCCAGGGCCCACCGGTTTTACATAGCTTATATAGGGAAAACCTTTGAAAGAACTGCAAGGCCCAGGTGTTTGATATTTGTAATGAAGCTTCATCTAGTGGACCTATACCAAGATTGTTCAAATTATAGCCATTGGGCCAAAAATGCCCCAGTGCCAGGGCCCACCAGTTTTACATAGACGTATATAGGGAACACCTTTAAAAATCTTCTTGTCTGAAACCAGATGGCCCAGGTGTTTGATATTTGGTATGAAGTTGTATCTAGTGGACCATAACCAAGATTGTTCAAATTGTAGCCATGGGGCAAAAAAAAAAATGCCAAGCGCCAGGGCCTACTGGTTTTACATAGACTTATATAGGGAAAACCTTTGTAGTCTTCTGCTCTGAAACCGCAAGGCCAAGGTCTTTGATATTTTCCTAGACTTATACAATAGGGAAATTTTTTTGGTCTTAGGTCTTTAATATTTGGTAGGAAGTTGCAGATTGCCCAGGTCGATGGTGTTTGGTATGAAGCTTGATTTAGCTGACCCCTACCAAGATTGTCCAAATTATAGCCCTGGGGCCACAAAAATCCCCCAAGCAGGGGCCAACTGGTTTTACATAGACTTATATATGGAAAACCTTTAAATATCTTCTTGTCTGAAACCAAAAGGCCCAGGTATTGTATTATTACTTTTTATTAGTAAGACTGACTACTGGTGCACTATAATCTTAGTACCGGTGTCTAAATAGTGACATACAAGTCAGCTCTGTATTGTCACAGGGAACCACTGACTCCTATGTCTACTCTTATTTTCTTAACATTGTTTATGATCATCTGGTGACAGGTGAGCGATACAGGGCCATCTTGGCCCTCTTGTAGTCTTTCCATTCATCCATTTGTTTTTTTTTTTTTGTTTGTTCTTTATTCCGTCTGTCCCTTCCTGCGTCAACTTTTACGTCAAAGTTTTGCATCAAACCTTTTTGATTGCTCATATCTCTGTGAGAACATGTTTGGTTCTCTTCATATTTGATACAGGATATCTCTATAGCATTACCTTTCATATGGAATATTAAAGCTCCTGGGTCAAGCCCCAGGGTGGGCTGTTTGACCGTTTGTCAACTTTACATCAGAGTCTTGTATTAAACCTTTTTGATTGCTCATTGGCCCCCGCCCATCGGGGCTTGAAGAAATAGACGGGCTGAATGATGCTTCCACGCAGAGCTGAAACCGAACGCACATGAGTACTGGTAGACCGCTTGGAGAATCTAAGCATGCCCAGGCAAAGCGGTGTGAGTCGGCCCGTCCATGCATATAAAACCTTATTGGTTTCATTGGGCGACAGGGCTTGAGATGTCATTTCATCTCAATGTCAGGTAAAAGTCCCACAAAATTGAAAGCAACGTCTCCAAAATGACCTATACAGTGTTGACGTGGATGTTAAATCTCAAATCAAAACAAATGTGATTGCTCATATCTCTGTAGCCACATGTTAGATTATCTTCATATTTTGTACAGGATATCGCTATATAGCATTAACTTTCATACGGAATATCTGAGCTCCTGGGTCAAGCCCCAGGGCTGGCAGTCTGTCTGTTCGTTAACTTTTACGTCAAAGTTTTGTGTGAAACCTTTTTGATTACTCATATTTCTGTAACCACGTTAGATTCTCTTCATATTTGGTACATGTACAGGATATCTCTATAGCATTACCTTTCATATGGAATATCTAAGATCCTGGGTCAAGCCCCTTGGTGGGCTGTCCGTCCATTTGTCAACTTTTACGTCAGAGTTTTGCATTAAACCTTTTTGATTGCTCATGATATCTCTATAGCATTACCTTTCATATGAAATATCTAAGCTCCTGGGTCAAACCCCTGGGTAGGCTGTCCGTCTGTTCATCAACTCTGGAGCAGTCTGATCTGGGTCTTCACTGTTTGCTTCGATCTATCCGTCCCATTACTTAAGATCATTATGGTATATTCAGTATTACACTGTAATCAACTATGCTAAAGCCTTTCATTGTAATTATCTTACTTCATGTATTCACAGGTAAAGAAAGATGGCAGAAAGACCTGAAGACCTGAATTTGCCCACAGCTGTTATTACCAGAATAATTAAGGATGCTGTAAGTCATAAGATTTTCCGCATGCAGTTTCATACACTTGTAATTAGTTGTTTTTTTTGTCACACCTGCTTGTAGCAGGGTGCGACATAGGCGTCAACTTTTCTGTCTCCATCCGTTTGTTAACATTTAAGTCGAAGTTTGACATTTATGTCAAAGTTTATATTAAAATAAACTACAAAGCTGATCAACCATCGAACCTTGAATGAAACATCTCCCCGACCTTCTGACTTGATAGGCACCTTGATCTGGTGACCTTGACCTATATTTTGCGTTCCAGTGACCTTGACCATTATGTCAAGGTTCGACATTTACGTCAGAGTTAGTAGTGTAATCAACTATAAGACTAACCAACCATCAAACCTTGCATGAAACATCTCCCTTAGCTCCTAACTAGGCAGACATCTTGATCCAATAACCTTGACCTATATTTTAAGCTCCAATGACTTTGACACAGATTACCCAGATGTTCCAGAGCTCCTCAAATAAAAGGCTTACAACCATCAAATTTTGCATAGTGCTTCGCCTAGATGTACTGACTCTGCAGGTACCTTGACCCGATAACCTTGACCTATATTTTACACTCCAGTCATTTTTACACAATTTTCGTTGATGTTCCAGATCTCCTCAAATAAAAGCCTACAACCATCAAATCTTGCATAGTGCTTCTCCTAGATGTACTAAGTCTGCGATACCTTGACCTAAATTTTACGCTCCAGTAACATTGACACAACAAGTCCATGGTCCAGATCTCCTCAAATAAAAGGCATGCAACCATTAAATCTTGTAGATGTACTGGCTCTACAGGTACCTTGACCTGTTGACCATGACCTATATTTTACGCTCCAGTGACTTTGACACAATTTACGTCCATGTTCCAGATCTCAAATAAAAGGCCTACAACCATCAAATCTTGCATAGTGCTTCTCCAAGGTGTACTGACTCTGCAGGTACCTTGACCTCGTGACCTTGACCTATATTTTACTCTCCAGTGACAATGACACAGTTTACGTTGATGTTTCAGAGCTCAATAAAAGGCCTACAACCATCAAATCTTGCATAGTGCTTCTGGAGTACTGACTCTGCATGTACATTGACCCGATGACCTTGACTTATTTTTTGCACTCCAGTTACTTTCAGACATTCATATCTTCTTGTCTATAAGGTCTACAATTACATGTACCAAACCTTCTACATTTACTGACTCTGCAGGTACCTTGATCTGGTGACCGTTACCTATATAATGCACTCCAGTTACTTTGACACATTTTATGTCAACGTTGGATATGTCCTAAAATAACTGGCCTACAACCACCAAACCTTGCATTATGCATCTCCTTGATGTATTGATGTGGCATGAAGAACTTCCTGATTTTGTGTATGAAAATAGCTGGGAGAGTGGCAAACATTGTAGACCCTGATTAGACGCCACATTCTGCAGCATCTTATCAGGGTCTGCACTGTTTGTCCAAATTTGTTTGTTTATTTGATTTGAGGTTTAACGTCCCCGTCAACACTATAAAGGTCATTTTGGAGACGTTGCTTCCAATTTTGTGGGACTTTTACCCGACATTGAGATGAAATGACATGCCAAGCCCTGTCGCCCAATGAAACCTATAAGGTTTATAAGCATGGACGGTCCGACTCGCACCGCTTTGCCTGGGCAGACTTTGATCCTCTAAGCGGTTTACCAGTACTCCTTTGCGGTCGAATTCAGCTCTGCATGGAAGCATCATGCAGCCCATTTACTTCTTCAAGCCCCAATTGGCGGGGGCTGCCTGTCTGTCCAAAAACCACCGGTAAGTGCGGTATCCTTATTACTCTCCCATATCCAGAGCTGAGATTATATTTTGAAATGAGCCTGTAAATAAATGGCTTCTCATTCTTTCTTGGAGATTTATCATGTTATCTTTTCTACAGTCATTCTCTCCCGCTGATTCAAGAAGGGCAGTTGTCAGTTTCTGGCGAAAGAATGTGCACTGTACTGGTTAACTGCTTACGTTTAAGCTTGCCCAGGAAAAATGTGGATAGGTAAACTGACCAGCTAAAAAATGACCTGAATAGTGTTGACAGGGCTGTTAAACTCCAATACAAACTAACAAATAAAGGTATACCCTAAAAATCCTAAAGATTCAAACACCTTGAGGACTTGCTGTAATTCTCCTAAAATTTTAACAAATTTGTTTAGTGGTCCAGCAAGGAGTCCAAAAAGTGTACACAGAATGGCAAACAGTGAAGACCCTGATCAGACTGCTCCAGTCTGATATTGGTCTGCACTGTTTGTTTCAGCCTATCTGTCAAAATACTTTGATCATTACTGTACATAGTTTACTTAACAGCTTATTGAGTACATTTCTTAAGTTTTTCTAAAGTTAAAGTATCAGGGAAACCTTGATCATTAAGTGTTACAAATGGGCTACTATTTGTGCAGAAACAAAATATGACAAAGCAAAAGCTAAATGTACTGAAATTTTTAGCCAGTAAGTCCAAATGTGTTGCAAGACCACAGTGATCAGTTGATTGGTTGAGAATAACATTCTGGGTTGTACCAAAGGGGGCACTGGCAAACAGTTCTGGCACAAATCAGATGCCCCAGGCCAGAATGTGGATTCTGATCAGGGCCTTTACTGTCTGCAAGAAAAATATGTCTTTTTATACCCCCGGCATACAAAGTATGCTATGGGGGTATATAGTTTTCGTCTTGCCGTTCGTCCGTCCGTCTGTCCGTGTGTCCGTCTTTCTGTCCGTCCGTCCATCCATCCGCAGGAACAGATGTATACTTGTGTGTTTAAAAAGTTTGGACACTTCCATTGAACTCAATGCGATTTATTCCGTCAGTGTCTTGTGTGTCTAAAAATAGTTACTTGTGTGTCTTTTTTTTTTTTCCAAGAAATTCCAAGAAATTTCCTGGAAATATGACACACAAGGGTACTTTGTAGGGATGAAGACACACAAGTATACATCCGTAAAGACGTGCGTCCGTCCGTCCGTCCTTCTGTCCGTCCGTTAACATTTTGGTTAAAGTTTTACGTCAAAGTTTCTAAGAGATTGTATCTTCTGAACCCTTTGATAGATTTAGTTCATACTTACACTGAAGTTACATACTGGTCCAAAGATTTCATTGATGCATGTCCCACCTCCCACAGTGACCTTGGGGTCAAGGTCACAGACTTAGAAATTTTATGTTTGGTTAAAGTTTTACGTCAAAGTTTCTAAGAGATTGTATCTTCTGAACCCTTTGATAGATTTAGTTCATACTTACACTGAAGTTACACACTGGTCTAAAGATTTCATTGATGCATGTCCCACCCCCCACAGTGACCTTGAGGTCAAGGTCACAGACTTAGAAATTTTAAATTTGGTTGAAGTTTTATGACAAAGTTTATAGATCCCTGTATGTCCTAAACTGAAAGACAAATCCAATTGATACTTGCATCAATCTTGCATACCAGTCCAAATATTTCATTGATGTATACCCAACCCTGCTGCTTCAGTAACATTGATGCCCCCACCCCTTCAGTAACTTTGATGCCCTCAATCCCTTGGTCCATATAGAAATTTTATCTTCGGTTTAGCTTTCACAAGCACATTTATAGATTCTTATAGCTTCCATATTACATACAATTAAGCTCTAAAGATATATTAGAGGGTGGCGCTGGCCGGGGGTATACGTGACCCACTGGTCGCTTTCTCTAGTTTAATTAGTTTCTATAATCACCTCAACCTGATACCCATTAATGTTCTGCATGCTGGATATTTTTTTACTGCAGACGTTTCAAAATATTTTCCGCTTTTTTTTTCCAGAAATCGGGTTTTGACATTTCATGCAAATTGTCTCCATAACAAATCTTGTTTTCTGGAAAAATAAGAAAAAATATCAACAATTTGTTGTCTGCTGAATTAGCCCAGAGAGTGATAAAGATTAATTTGAAAATGAGCCCCAGCTAAATGTAATGTGGAAGATTCCATTCATATAAAATGGAAAGAGTTTCCTACCTCTAAAGGAATTGTCTTCCTTCTGCTGGTCAAAGTGCAGGTCTCAGTTTCTCAGTGAAAGAACATCTAGGCTGATCGCTATATACCCCGAACAAATTCGGTCGGGGAATAAAAATGCATAAAATTCGGACACCTTGAGGACTTGCTGTAAATCATTAAAAACATGATTATTGATTTTTAGCTCACCAGAGCCGAAGGCTCCGGGGGAGCTTATAGTATAGGCAGTGATCCGTCGTCTGTCGTCCGCGTCTGCGTCGGCGTCAACATTTTCAAATGACTTCTCCTCCAAAACTGCTGGGCCGATTGAAGTCAAATTTCATGTGGAGCATCCATGGGATGGGGGAACAAAAGTTTGCTCGCAGGGTCCAGGTCACATGACCAAGATGGCCGCTATGCCCATATAAGGTGAGTGAGTGAGTGTTTGAGTTTTACGTCCCACCAACAGCTAAGGTCATACGGAGACGGGACCTCGGTTTAAAGACTCATCCGAAAGTCTGGAGAAGCCTGGGATCGATCCTGCGATCCCTGGTTTACAAGGCGAGTAGCGTAACCACTACACCACGGAGGCTTCTACCCATATAAGGTAATAACCCTTAAAAAATCATCTCCTCCTGAACCAGTGGGCCGATTGTGATGAAACTTGGTATGTGGCATTGGGGACTTGGGCCCATCATAGTTTGCTAAAATGATGACCCTCGGATGACCTTGACCCATTTTACGCCAAGGTCAAATTTGGTTACATAGACTTTTGTATGGGAAATAGTCAAAACAGCATAATTTTTTTAAACTATTGCAGTCAGTGACCTGAAAATTAGTAAATGCAGTGGGCAAAATGTGCTAGTGAAACTACACTAATTTTCAAGGTCCAGATTGTTCCCTGACCTTAGCCCAAGGTCATTCAGATATGAAAATTAAAAATTTGTTTTTCACTGAAACCACTAGGCCATTTACAACCAAATTTGTCTGAAAACTTTTTAGAACAAGGAAATGAAATTTAATTAATTTGAGTTTGGTCATGTGACCAAGATGGCCGCTATGCCCATATAAGGGAAAAACCCTTAAAAAATCTTCTTCTCCTGAACCAGTGGGCCGATTGTGATGAAACTTGGTTTGTGGCATTGGGGACTCAGGCCCATCATAATTTGCTAAAATGATGACCCTCAGATGACCTTGACCCATTTTATGCCAAGGTCAAATTTAGTTACATAGACTTTTGTATGGGAAATAGTCAAAACAGCATCATTTTTTTTTAAACTATTGCAGCCTGTGACCTGAAAATTAGTAAATGGAGTGGGCAAAATGTGCTAGTGAAACTACACTAGTTTTCAAGGTCAAGATTGTTCCCTGACCTTAGCCCAAGGTCATTCAGATATGAAAATTAAAAATTTGTTTTTCACTGAAACCACTAGGCCATTTACAACCAAATTTTGTCTGAAAACTTTTTAGAACAAGGAAATGAAATTTAAATTAATTTGAGTTTGGTCACATGACCAAGATGGCCGCTATGCCCATATAAGGTAAAAACCGTTAAAAAATCTTCTTCTCCTGAACCAGTGGGCCGGTTGTGATGAAACTTGGTTTGTGGCATTTGGGACTCGGGGCCCATCATAATTTGCTAAAATGATGGCCCTCGGACGACCTTGACCCAATTTACAGCAAGGTCAAATTTGGTCACAGAGACTTTTATATGGGAAAAAGTCAAAATAGCAATATATTTTTAGCTCACCAGAGCGGAAGGCTCCGGGGGAGCATATAGTATAGGCAGTGATCCGCGTCCGCGTCGGCTTCAACATTTTCAAATGACTTCTCCTCAAAAAACTGCTGGGCCTATAGAAGTAAAATTTCATGTGCAGCATTCATGGGATGGGGAAAAGAAAGTTTGCTCTCAGGGTCCAGGTCACATGACCAAGCTGGCCTCCATGCCCATATAACGTAGAAACCCTTCAAAAATCTTCTTCTCCTGAACCAGTGGTTTGCTTGTGATGAAACTTGGTATGTAGCATTGGGGACTCAGGCCTATTATAGTTTGCTAAAATGATGACTCTAGGATGTCCTTGACCCATTTTACACCAAGGTCAAAATTGCTCACATAGACTTTATTTTGGGAAAAAGTCAAAACAGCATATTTTTAGCTCACCAGAGCCTAAGGCTCCGGAGGAGCTTATAGTATAGGCATTGGTCCGTCGTCCTCGTCAACATTTTCAAACAACATCGTTTCTGAAACTACTTGGCCAATTGAAACCAAATTACATGTGGAGCCTCAGTGGGAAGGGAGAACGAAAGTTTGTTCGTGAGGACTGTGTCACATGACAAATATGGCCACCATGCCCATATATGGTAAAATGTGTGAGTGTGTGAATTCGGGTTTAACGTCGCTTTCAACAATTTTTCAGTCATATCACGACGGTGTCTGGTTGCGACAGGGAGCTCAATGCTCACGTTTATAGTGCTGCCTCACTGACGTATCATGTCCCAGACACATTACATGATACCACACCCAGTCACATTATCCTGACACTGGATCGACCAGTCCTAGCTCTACCCCGTAAATCTGAGTGCCAAGCGAGGAGCAGCTAGTACCATTTTTAACGACTTTGGTATGTCGCGGCCCGGGATCGAACCCGAGACCTCCCGTTCCCCGGAGCGGACATATATGGTAAAAACCTTTAAAAATCATCTTCTCAAGAACCGAATCGCCGACGTTCTTGAAACTTGGTATGCAGCATCAAGGACTCAGGCCCTACCAAATTTGTTCAAATGATGACCTTTGATTGACCTAGACCTATTTTACGTCAAGGTCAAATATGGTCACTTAGACAAATGTTTGGAAAAAGGGCAAAACAGTGGATTTTTCTGATTGCCCAGTAACCTGTGGCATCAGAAATGATATTTGCAATCAGCTGAATGGAAGTTTTTCAACTCCAAAGGTCAAGGTCATTTGCTGACCTTTGTCCTGGATGGCTCAGATTCAGTATTTTAATCTTCTCTACTCAAACTGCTAGGTTGATTGAAACCAAATTACATGTGGAGCTTCTATGGGAAGGGGGAATGAAAGTTTGTTCGTAAGGATTGGGTCACATGACCAATATAGCTGCTATGCCCATATATGGTAGAAACCTTAAAAAAATCTTCTTCTCAGGAACCAAATGGCCGATGACATTGAAACTTAGTATGCAGCATCGGGGGCTCGGACCCTACCAATTTGTTCAAATTATGACCTTTGGCTGACCTTGACCTGTGTTTACGTCATGGTCAAATTTGGTCACATAGACAATTGTATAGAAAAAAGGCAAGACAGTGGATTTTACTGATTGCATGGTGGCCTTTTATTGTCACATGACCAAGATGGGCATCATGCCTGTATACGGTATAAACCAAATGACCTCTGGTGAGCGTAGTGGCCCATGGGCCTCTTGTTTACCTTAGTTTTAATACAGATGACCTCCGAACAATACAGGATAGTCAATTAATAATGGATATTAATCAAAGCACTGAGAGTGCTGATGGAGCGTAGCTTTGATAATTTGATTTAGCGTCTGATTGGTATTTTAATCATATTGATCCAATGAACATAGCTGTTTGAAGCTATTCTGGGCCAGAAGTCGTGTTAAAGCAACAAGACCTATATTGAAATTAACTCACGCTAAGGTGTAGACCCCGCAACAACCATCACGAAAACACACCTGAACAAATACATTGTCAATTTTTTGGCAAAAAAAAAAAATGGAAATTTTAAGATACAAAATTGTGCTATTTTCTTATCTCTGCTCAAAACATTGATTGCGGGGACTTGATTGAACCGCCTTGACGAGGCAGTTTAATCAAGAACCCACAATCAATGTTTTTGAGCAATACAGCAACCATGCAGTTCTACAGTTTACTTGAAGATTTCTGCTGAGCTATGGTTCGTGCAATAACTGCGGCTTGCGCATTTGTTTGGCGGCTTTAAAGTTATTTTATGTAATCAGTTTTTGAAAAATTACCTTGGGGAGGTTATCTTGCATTAGATTCTTCTTGGTTACGTCTTGATGATGTTTATCTTCGTGTGAAAAATTATCATACTTTTCCCAGCAGTTTATAAGTTATACATCCGTAATCAGTCTTTAAAAATTGCCTCGGTGAGGCTGTTTATAAAGCTATCTGGCATGAGACAATACCATTAGCTTGATCTTGTCAATTTACATCTGCATGCAAAAAATTATAAAAATATACCGGCTGGGTTGAAAGTTATACGACCGTGTCAGTGGGTGAATTTTTTACCTTGCCGAGGCTAAAATAAAGAAATTGAGCATTCAGGAATGTGTTGGTTAGATCTGAACATTATCTATCTGTATGCTAACAGTTGTCAAAAATATTCCAAGTAGATTTGAAGTTACACTTCGAAATAATTTTTCAGTTTGCCTAGGCGAGGCCGTTTGTAAAGTAATTTGGCATAAGACAATTTTGCGGGTTATGTATTGTCAATATCAACCTGTATGCCGGAAATGATCAAAGCCGGGTTTAGATGTTATACTCCGTATTCATTTTTTATATTATTTTGCCTCGGCGAGGCCATTCATGAAGTATTCTTGCATAAAACAGCCTCATGGGTTAGGTATTGTCAATATCAATCCGAATGCCAAAAATGATCGGTGTATTCAGAATGGTTTGAACATTATACTCTGTTAACATTTTTTTCTAAATATATATTGCATCGGTGAAGCCATTTATGAAGTAATCTTGCATACGACAGTTTCTTGGGTTAGTTATTGTCAATATCAATCCATAGGAATATTTGAAGAGGTTTCGACATTATACTCCGTAATTATTATATAAAGATAAATTGCCTCGACGAGGCCATTTATGGAACGATCTTGCATTAAGGCAATTTCTTTGGTTAGATATTGTCAATACAGCACAGTACACAGTCTTTTACCGGAAACCAACAACTGCCCTTCTTGAATCAGCGAAAGGGATAGAATCACCGTGGAACAGATTTTACGATCAATCTCCTGGAAAGAATGCTGCCGAACCCGGCAGGTATCGAACTTTCGTCTGAGCTGATAATTTGCTTTATTTATGGTCACATGCCTGGGACGCAGACAGGTCGCTTTAAAAAAGTAACATTGCTCCCCCCCCCCCCCCCCCACTTCCCCCACACACACATTAATCCATACTCTGAGTATATGTCTAGCAGCCTTTTTAGGGACAAACATAGCAGACCCAGATCAGACGCTACAACAAGTGGCGTCTCATCTGTGTCTAAACTGCAAAATTTACTCCTTACAATATAAGCCTTGACGTGCTCATGTCCAAACTCATTCCAACTGTCTTATTTTGGTAATACATTATCGACCCACACTGCGTACTTTTAACCCATTTTAAACGAATGGAATCCTCAACACCTTAAATCAGTATGGAATGAGTTCATTTTAAAATCAGGGATGTCAGGTTGTGGCTTCCACGAAATATTTGGCAAAAATGGCTGAACCTTTTTGTAAGTATGCAGTGAAGGGCATAATGAGACTCCGCGTTCTGTGGTATCTAATCTGTGTTTGTCCTGTTTGCAAGTTGCCAGGTTTGGGATTTTATGGTACAAATGGGCTGTAATCTGAACTGAACTATAAAACGATTAGACTGCTACACAGTTCATCTATTAAAAATATCCATCTATTCCGTTTGAAATAGGTGGTCTGTGAAGCAGTCTATAAGAAGATACCGCATGGCGTAATAATCTCTTACGTTAACACGGGGTACTATGTTTTCACTGGTGATTGGGTCATATGCAGTAACAGCGAAAGTAGTGCCAAAATCACTTCTCATCTCACTGGAGCTACGCTGCAACAGCTACGCTCCAAAAAGTCCAAGCCAGGCCAGGAATAGTGTGGTTAGATAAACTTACCAGCTAGATATGACATAAAGTAGTGTTGATTGGTTTGTTTGAATTGAGGTTTTACATCCCTGTCAACACTATTAAGGTAATTTTGATGATGTTGCTTCCAATTTTGTGAGACTTTTACCCGACATGGGAACAAAATGACATCTCAAGCCGTGCTGCCAAAACAAACCAAAAGGGTTTGTATGTAGGGATAATCTGACTGGCACCCCTTTGCCTGGGCAGGCTTAGACCCTCTAAGACATTAACCAGTACTCATAATTTGGTCAGTCTCAGCTCTGCGTGGAGCATCATACAGCCTAATCTATTTCTTCAAGCCCTGATTTGCGGGGCAAACAACACAGTTGGTCAGGGCCCAGTTGTCCAAAACTTTCTCTAGCTTAAGGGGAATGGGAACACCTGGCAGAATTTTCCGCCATTTTTCAAAAAGGGAGACAACTTTCGGGACTTCCTGTTCACTTTTGTATAAGCGCTGTCCTACCAAAAAAGGGGTCTGCTCTTAAAGGAAAGAATTTGCTCCTGAGGAGCAAATTCTTTCCTTTAAGAGTTGACCCCTCTTGACATGGGAGACAAAAATACTTTTGCAGGAGTTGCCTCTCCTGAAAGTGTATAACCCATCCCCCTTAACAGATTTGTTAGTAGTCAAATTGTTAACTGTTCTAGAAAGAACAGTATCCAATATTGTGCTTGGATATTTTTGCTGAATAAATGTGAGATGATTGCTTTTGCATTTGCCAATGCTACTCAAATTTATCAGCTGAAATATATTTTTTTTGCCATATTTAATGATCAAAGTGTTAGCAAACTTTAACTCAACAACTTAGCTTGAACAACTTGGCCTGGTATACCTATGTCAGAGAAACACATAACATGGGTATTTTTACATAACAGAATGATAATTTTTGTAAATTCTCAATAAAAAAAAACAATGTTGTGGGTATTCATTAGAACCACCTTGATAAGGTGGTTCTAATGAATACCCACAACATAGGTTTGTATGGAGAAACGTTATCTTTCAGTTATCATAAGATACCCACCTTATCTGTACTATGCCATTGTAATATGTTTCAGATTCCTGATGGTGTAAATGTATCTAAAGAAGCAAGATTAGCCATCTCTAAAGCTGCAAGTGTGTTTGTTTTATATGCTACCTCATGGTAAGTTGAAGACAGTTCACTCATTTACATAACAACAGATAAGATGGGTATTTGGTGATAAATGAAAGATATTTTTCCTTATTAGGGCCCCGCACTGAAAGTGTGGGTGCCCTATAGTAATCACTCTGTCCGTCCATCTGTCTGTCTGTCTGTCCGTCTGTCCGTCCACAAATTTCTGATAGCGCTGTCGGGCCCTAGTCAGTTTCACTGACAGCTCTAGTTTCTCCATATTAGCCTATGTTGTGGGTATTCATTAGATCCGCTTCTATGGCCTCCACCCATTGGGGCTTGGAGAAATAGTTTGGGCTGCATGATGATTCCTGACAGAGCTAAAACTGGCCACACATGAGTACTGGTAACAGCTAAGAGAGTCTAAGCCTGCCTAGGCAAAATGGTGCGAGTTGGACCATCCCTACATATAAATCCTTTTGGTTTGTTTTGGCGGCAGGGCTTGAGATGCCATTTCATCTGATTGTCGGGTAAAAGTCCCACAAAATTGGAAGCAATATCCAAAATGACCTATATTGTGTTGACTGGATGTTAAACATCAGTTCAAACAAAACAAAAAGCACTTTGGTGAGGTGGATCTAATGAATACCCACACAATAGATTCATATGGAGATTTGACAAAAATTATCATTAAGTTATCACCAAATACCACATTTTCTGCTCCTGTGTCAAATTAAGCAGGTTTTAACATACTTGTACAAATGATTTGCAGTTATTCTGTCTCTTCTGGTGGTTCAAGAAGGATAGAACTTGGTGAGTATTCTGGTGAAAGACTGTGCACTTTGTCTTTATTGTGACACAGCAGTGGCAGGGTATTTTTGTTTTGTTTAGAGTTTAAAGTCCTTGTTAGCATTATTTAGCTCATATCAAGACAGTCATTTTATGTAGCCACACTTCCTGGCCAGGCTTTAACATATGGGTGGACATTCTTTCGACAAGCATTCTTTTGTCACAAAAAACCGACAAGTGCCCTTCTTGAATCGGCAGAAAGGAGAGAAAGATTTCATGATTTCATGACCAATCCCACAAAAACCTGTGAGCCTAGTTGTTCAAAAGTAAAGACGTCGTTAGTTAATGTATCATTAAAACTTTGATCATTTAATATGGTAAATATACTAATATCTTTTCTGAAAAAAAATGTGAGCAGCATTTGGAAGCTGCTCACATTTTTTTCCGGCAAAAATACGAGAATTTTAGATGTTATTGAACTTGCCAGAGCAGTTTACAAAGTGACCACTAACAAGCTTGTTAAGCTAAGGAGGCTTTGTACAGCTTGCCCCGCACCCGCGACCTCCTGATAACCGTTCAGATGCACATTCGTCTGAGCCACCAAGGCTGTTTAGGAAAACGGTGGTTGCTGTATTTACCCTAAGTATTCAGACATCTCTACTCCTTATCATACTTGTTCTAAAATTTGAACTAGTACAATTCACTTCCCAATGTTGTGTCTAAAAATAGCTTGATGAGTGGCAAACAGTGTAGACCCTGATGAGATGCCGCAGATGCAGCATTTCATCTGGGTCTACACTGTTTGCTCAGGCATTTCTGTCCGAATACCTACAGCAAATATGGTATGCAGTGTCCATGCTAGAGTCAAACTTCAGTGGCTCGAACATGTTTGGGTCTATGTAACTTTTTGCTGGACATGGGTATACGACGAGTTAGGGCCCGGGGGTTAATCATGGTGCCAAGTTGTGAAATGACGGGGATAATTAGGGAATACATGTACTTTGGTCTGCTGCAAAATAAAGGTATGTTTCCTAACACAGTAGAATTGCCACAATCAGACGATTCTAATGCCATCAGGCAATTCTAATGAAATAAGAAAACTCTTCCAAAATATTTGCTATCAGTGGCTGTTGGAAAATTCCCTAAGGACTTTTTAAAAGATTTGTTTGTTTGTTTGTATTGAGGTTTAATGGCCCAGTCAACACTATTTAGGTCATTTTTGAGCCAGTCAGTTTACCTATCCTCACTTTTCCTGGGCAAGCTTATACGTAAGCGGTTAACCAGTACAGTGCACATACTTTTGCCAGAAACTGACAACTGCCCTTCTTGAATCAGCAGAAGGGAGAGAATGACCGTAGAAAAAATTTCATGATCAATCTCCACAAAAGACTGTTGCCAACCCCAGCAGGTTTTGTTTGATTTGAGGTTTAACGTCCCCGTCAACACTGTAAAGGTCATTTTGGAGACGTTGCTTCCAATTTTGTGGGACTTTTACCCGACGTTGAGATGAAATGACATCTCAAGCCCTGTCGCCAAATGAAACCAATAGGGTTTATTAGCATGGACGGTCCGCCTCGCACCGCGGTTCCTGGACAGGCTTAGATCCTCTAAGCGGTTAACCAGTACTAGTGTGCTGGCCGGATTCAGCTCTGCATGGAAGCATCGTGCAGTCCATATATTTCTTCAAGCCCCTATGGGCGGGGGCGGCAACCCCAGCAGGTATCGAACCCGCATCCTGATCTCCAGTCAGATGCGCACTCAACTGAGCTACCAAGGCTAGCTAACTTTTACAAAGAACAAGTTCTAATCCAAGTTCTAATGAGCTATGGCAATGTGCTTTCAGTGTCTGAGTCTCTGATCCTGCTGGCTAGTTAGCCCCTGAAGATGCCAAGAAAAACTACATCAGAAAATGTCATCTGTTAATGTTGTCTGCTGCATCTTCTTGCAAACTTTTCAAACATATTTTTGCATATAGGCAAACAGTCTGG
>OY757010.1:181092229-181159385 GCA_963580285.1 Lucinisca nassula
TCCCACTGCGCAAGTTGATCCATGCAGAGTAATTGATAAGGGTCGTATCGTCGTAAATACGACTCTAAAATCGAGCAAATACGACGAATGAAGAAACAGTCGTACCAAATACGACCGTCAAATTGGCGATACGCCAAGGTCGTTCCATTGCAGTCGTATCGGCAATGGAAAAACAAAAAAAAAAAAAAACAAAAAAAACCTGAGACCTGACAAAAAGCAATCGAAATCGCGGTAATTTTCGCCGCATCATAGTCTTCAACAAAAACTGTTCCAATCTTCAAGAACGATTCGAAATTCATCCATTCATGAATGATGGCATTTGTTTTAATTACGCTGAAACCCTTCAACCTTACCTTTTGACGATCATATATTGAGCTTATATTTAATCTGCCTCAAGTTATGACAACTATCAACATGATTAGGAAACCGATTATTGATGCGTGATTACATAACGGTATTTATTATCTAAGGGAAAGCCGCCGCATTATTAACTTTATTAACAACGCCTGAAGCATGAACAGTAACTTTATGACAAGCGTGCATAAAAATACGATCCTGAATTTTGATAGGCAACCACATTGACTTTGACAGAGTGTCATCTTCGAGAAAAAAAAAGGGTTGGACAGATCTACAGATTCACATTGTCATGTAGTTAGGAATTAAATATCAAAACAGACGCGCAGACGATTAAAAGTTAAGTTTGTGGAGAACCTGACAAAGTTTCTCCGGAAAAACGCAAGAAAAAAAAATCAAATGCATGGCTTTTTCTACTTGAGCCAAGGTTACTAAAATAGCTCAGTGGCATATTCAGTGTCAGAGAGCTAACTGTGGTGACTCATTCTGCTCATTCTGCTGGTCAGTGTAGCTTGTGCTAACATTGTCGTCAATGCACATCTGAGATAGAACCACCGCTGCACCGCCGTGTTCCATATACATTTGATCAAAATTATATTTATTGAGTCACAATGGATTAACCTGTAATACTTGGGTACTCATATATCTAAATGTGAATCACAGGTGGTAAGGTCAGCATGCAGTGCATGCTTATTTACCGCTATCTCTCAAGTAGCCGATTAAATTAACACCCTAAGATGTCTCGCCGGCGTCTTTGAACATTAAGCAGAATGACTGGCAGCGCATCATAAAAGAACGCAAACACAGCAACTGGGACGGACTGATTAGCTTTCACAGATGCGCTTGCTGATCTGAGTCTTCACTGGTCGCACGTTTTATTGTATTTTTGCTGGGCGCTGAATTTCTCGCCTTTTACCAATCGCATGCAGTTGCTACAATTAGTGGAGATTTTCCCTCGCCTTTGAATGCGTAGCACTTAAGGCCGCTGCAGACACAAAACATGGGTTCGAAAACGTTTTGATGACAGTATGATCTGTGTGACAGCTGAAGACTCCGACCAGCCTGCACAGTCTGATCAAAACGAGCCTTCAATAGCGTCTGGGAAATTCCAAAGACACATGCGAAGAATACGACCACATTGGCTGGATTAACATTCTTTAGAAGAAAAAGTAATTTATCATTTTGCTGTCCGCCAGCTTATTAACATGAAAATGTATATCGGTATGTTACGATGATAGAATATGTGTTTAGCGTCTTTTACATATGGCCATTGCCACGTCTGAAATTAATATAAGTGCACTTAGCAGCCATCCTGTGATGAAAGATGAAGATACGACCCTAGTTTCGAATTTAGGAGTACCGATACTCTCAAAGAATCACAGGATACGCCTATGTCTTTAGTTGAAGGAGTAACAGTACTCCTCGGGCAAAAGCTTATCAATAACACTGAATCCATGTCATCTTGTAAAATAAGACAGAAGAATATAAAAAATTAGGCGAGGTCTGCTGACAGCCGGCTGGCACCAGACTTTTAGGTCTAGTGACAGCCGGCTGTCACCAGACCTTAAAGTCTGCTGACAGCCAGCAATAATATTTCTTCAATACTAAGTACATTTTTATATTCTTATCTTCACCATATGTCGGGATCCAATTATAGAACTAGAAATGTACCAAGTTAGATCAAAATTCATCAATTTGGCATGAGCTAGGGTGCAGAAAAGCAACTTTTGGCTGAAAATCAAGTTTCCTGGAGCCTATGATCTTAAAAATTAGGACAAGGTCACCAAAGTCTAATCAAATTTTTTGTTGGTGGTATATTAAAAAGTTTGACCGAAATTCATTGATGTGTTCATGAGATAGGGTGCAGACAAGCAATTTTCGGTCCAAAGTTGACATTTTTAGGGGCCTGCGACTTTTAAAACAAGGTAAAGGCCATTAAAACATGACTGATTTCCCCGCCTAGTGATATAACCATGTAAGATTGGTCACAAACCCACAATCCATCCATAGGTTCAGGAGATATAGTGCCGAAAACAGGATATGCCGAGCCGCTGTCGCTGATGCAAACAGGATCTGCACCTAAAACAACATATCCTTCTTCTCCTGTTATCTTTTTAAGCTCCCCAGAGCCGAAGGCAGTTGTCTGTCGTCCTCTGACGTCAACACTTTTAATTGACAACTCCTCTGAAGCCACTGGGCAGATTCAGCCCAAATTTCATCTGTAGCATCCTTGGGCTGGGGGATTGAAAGTTTGTGTTTTTTATGAAAATGGGCTCATTAGTTTGGTTGCTGTGGCAATTTGGGAAAAATAGAAAAATGGCATTTACTGCCAAGTCTGTGCAGATATTTTGACAAAATTTTTATAGAAATGTTCCTTGAGTAAATTTCTTTCAGCCATATACTTTTATGCCAACCTGGGGGTTCCCCAGGGTGTGCAGAGACCACGTCCCATCCCCTCCATTACATAAAAGGCCATGTATCTTTGTACCCTTTCAGATCCCCACCCCCAAACCATATATATTTATAATACTTTTATACCTCCGGCATATGAAGTATGCTATGGGGGTATAATGTTTTCGTCCTGCCATTCCTCCATTCGTCCATCTGTGTGTCCCTACTTTCCATCTGTCTGGCCGTCCTTTCGTTAACACTTTGGTTAAAGTTTAGCGTCAAAGTTTCTTAGAGAATATATCTTCTGAACTATTTGATTTGTTTGTTTGATTTGAGGTTTAACGTTCCCGTCAACACTGTAAAGGTCATTTTGGAGACGTTGCTTCCAATTTTGTGGGACTTTTACCCGACACTGAGATTTAATGACATCTCAAGTCCTGTCGCCCAATGAAACCAATAGGGTTTATTAACATGGACAGTCCGCCTCGCACCCCTGTTCCTGGACAGGCTTAGATCCTCTAAGCGGTTTACCAGTACTAGTGTATGGGCCTGATTCAGCTCTGCGTGGAAGCATCGTGCAGCCCATATATTTCTTCAAGCTCCTATGGGCGAACTATTTGATAGATTTAGTTGATACTTACACTGAAGTTATATATTTCAAGATTTCATTGATGCATGTCCCAACCCCACAGTGACCTTGAGGTCAAGGTCACAGACTTAGAAATTTTACATTTGGTTAAGCTTTATGACAAAGTTTATAGATGCCGGTATGTTCTCAACTCTAAGTCAAATTTAGTTGATACTTGCATCAATGTTGCATAACAGTCCAAAGATTTCGTGATGTATGTCCCTTTCCCCACCCAAGGTGACCTTGACCTCAAGGTCACGAACTTAGAAATTTTACATTTGGTTAAAGTTTTATGACAAAGTTTATAGATGCCTGTATGTTCTAAACTCTAAGAAAAATTCAGTTGATACTTGCATCGAGTTTGCATACCAGTCCAAAGATTTCATTGATGCATACCCACCCTGCCTCTTCAGTAACATTGATGCCCTCACCCATTCAGTAAGTTTGATGCCCTCACTCCCTTGGTTCATTTAGAAATTTTTATTGTTGGTCACATTTATAGATTCTTATAGCTTCTTGACTTCTTCATTTATATTACATACAAGCTCAAAAGATATATCAGAGGGTGATGCTGGCCGGGGGTATACATGACCCACTGGTCACTTTCTCTAGTCTTGTTCTTTGTGATAAGACACAATCAGTGACACCAACCTGGGGATCCCCTGGGTGTGTTGGGCCATGCCCCACCCCTCCACTTAGTTAAAGGCCCAATATCTCAGAAACAGTTCAGATCCGCACCCCTAAACCAATATATTCATTTTCCTTATGATAAGACACATTCAGCGATACCAACATGTGGGCCCAGGGGGTGTCCAGAGTCATGCCCCACCCCTCCACTTCATAAAAAGTCATATATCTCAGAAACCATTAAGATCACAACCCCTAAACCATATCTTTATGGTAAGACTCATTCAGTCACACCAACCCGGGGGTCTCTTTGTGCTGTAGCAATGTGCTGTGGCCATGCCCCGCCCATCCACTTCATAAAATGCCATATATCATAGAAGCCATTCAGATCCCAGACCCATAATCATATGTACTCTTATTCCTTATAATTAGACATATTCAGTCACACCAACTTGTGGGGTCCTCTCCCCTCCATTTCACAAAAAGGCCTCGTATCTCAAAAACCGTTCAAATCCCCACCCCTAAACCATATAATTATTATTATATTCTTGGTACTTATGATAAGACACATTCAGTGACAACACAAACTAGGGCTTTTCTGGTGTCCAGCGAGGCCATGCCCCAAACCCCTCCACTGCCGAAAAGGCCTTGTATCTCAAGACCACCCTTAATCCATATATATTCTAATTCCTTTTGATATGGTGCATTCAGTGATACCAACCATGGCTTCATTGAGTCCATGCCCCATCCCCTCCACTTCATAAAATGCCAAATATTTCAGATACAGTGTTGACATGGGTGCTCCAGGGTATGGGGGTACATTTGGGAGCCTTTATAATCGGTATATTAAAATCATGTTAAAATATATTGCTGCCAGTGGACAGTGCCCGACTGAGATCTGGTGAGCAAAGTGGCCTATGGACCTCTAGTTTTGATTTTCACTTATTTCGAGCTGGTTGTTAATCAGAGGTGGACAAAAACCTGAGTTCCTGGATAAAAACCACATTACCGTCCCATAGGCGGGGCAGGTCCATATTTTGAATGATCATAGTTATTTTTATAAAGGTTAACCGTTTAATCAGCAATACCCCCACCACCACACACACACACCTATGCCAATAACCTCAAAGACACTATTCCAGGTGAGATATGCTGTCTGATGACAGCTGATGTTACATGACTTTTTCGGGGTGAGGTGGGCCCCTATGTGGAGGGCATCTGTGTCATAGACACATTTCTAGTTCTGTCATTGCTGTTCAAACCCAGATGAAGTGTGCCCACCACTCTTCTCAAGTTTGTACATGTAAGTTTTGCTGATAGTATGCCTAGAAATGACCTTCTGATTTTATGATTTAGAACTAAGCTTCAATAATACATGTACCAGCATATTAACACTGGATAGTCAAGATGAAAATTCACCACAGTGAAGCTACAGCTGTATTGCACTGCCTCACTATCAAATTCATAAGACTATCATGAGCAAAATTCATCGTCCTGGCATTTCTCTGATGAAATTGTGTTCCCAGTTGTGGTATTTTGTTGGTAATTTTTTCCCAATTTTCCCCAGGGGCCTTTTCCCATAATACTTGGATAAAGCCCTGTATGGTATCTCTCATGAAACAGGATAAGTTTATTAGTTAAAAAGAATATGCTTATTATTCAGTAAATATCACAGCCGGCTGTCAGCAGACTTTTAGGTCTGGTGACAGCCGGCTGTCACTAGACCTAAAAGTCTGCTGACAGCCGGCTGTCAGCAGACACTTCCAAAAATTTATGTTCCTATACAGGACACAATCATCAGCAAACAAATGGACCGATGACCTGATATTATTGGGGAGATTATTAATGAAAACCATGAAAAGGACCGGTCCAAGGACCGAACCTTGGGGGACTCCAGATAAAACAGGGACTGGATCAGACGCTTGGCCATCAAGTACAACTTGTTGTGAGGCCCAGGGAGCAATGAGCTAATCCACCTATGTGTGGATCCTCTTATTCCATAGTACTCCAGTTTATGTAATAGCCTTCTGTGAGGTACCTTGTCAAAGGCCTTAGCGAAGTCCATGATGATCAAGTCAGTCTGTTTGTGGCCACAGTTTATGGCCCCATCCAGATTGCTCACATTGTCATGGTAAAATTGAACAAGCTGCGTTTCGCAAGACCTTTGTGATCCTTATTGCACAAATGAAATGGTAGGGAGGATTACATCGTGGGGTTGAGGGGGTGACAAGACTAGGACGATATGATGCTTCTTTAATATTTGACTCTTCTCACCTCTGATCTGTTAAAGATTAGCAACCCCAGATGATTTTTTTATCTCATAATAAGTCTTTTTCAAACAATATGCATCATCTAGAACTCTTAAAAAGCTGCACAGAACTGTTTAAATTATGAAGATACCTCTACTACAACCAAAGTTACAGCTGTTTGAAGTTCCAAAAAATCGCACATTTCCTGGAATTTTTCTGCTATATTGGCTGCTGAATTGCAGGCCGTGATGAAGGACCCGATGCGATCAAAAGTTTTAATCAAACTGCTGTAACTTTTTTATTTTTCAAGATATCTTTATGAAACTTGGTGTCTATATGTAATTTTTCCTGTTCTTTTCATTTCTGAACTTGTTTTTGCAGTATCTAGCATAGGGAGCAACTTATTTAACAATACATGAGGAACTTTTGATACTTTTGTTTTTGAGGTGGATGGATTGGATTCCTTATTTGCATAAACATGTGATGCTTACAACGTAGCAACATGAAAAATGTTAAAATATATTACAATATAAAATATTAACAGTGTTCTTCAATAGTCTATTCTTGACTTCCCATTTACCTGGCACTGAAAAGATATCGGACTATCCCTAGATTACAACAGTCCGATTAAGGCTTTTACTGTTTCCTTCCCATCTGAGAAGAAAGTGCAATGGATTAGTTACAAAAGCTTATTTTTCATGTATATTAAACATGAATCAGAGAATTTTACCCCCTTCAATCCCACTTTTATATAGTATAACTGGGGTTTACTGAGGCATCCACTATTTTTCTTATTTCTGATCAAAAGATAGATTGTGGGTATTCATTAGAATCGGCTCCGCAAAGCGGTTCCGACAATTACCATCAATCTATATACTGAGCAGAAATAAGAACAAAATATCACAATTTTTCATTGAAAGGTGTTCATTTTACAGCGATAAATTTACAATGTATTTGTACAGGCATATTTTCATGATGAATTAACACAAGAGCACTGCATGCGGGTGCCAATGACCGGCTGCAAAAATTCTAAGTCGAAAAAGGGGCATAACTGTGCCAAAACCATTTTGAGGGTTACCTCACTTATTGGTATGAGTCCCCCTCTTCATAATGAACAACTAGTCCGAGTTTCAAGTAAATATGTTCAGTAATGACAGAGATATTACAAAATGTCCAAATTTTTGCATGACAACGCAAAAATTCTAAGTCGAAAAAGGGGCTTAACTGTGCCAAAAATATTTTGAGGTTACCTCGCCAATTGGTATGAGTTCTTCTTTTCATAATGAGCAACTAGTCCATGTTTCAAACTTTCAAGTAAATATGTTCAGTAATGACAGAGATATTACAAAATGTCCCAAGTTTTTGCACGACGACGACGCAAAAATTCTAAGCCAAAAAAAGGGGCATAACTATGCCAAAATATTTTGAGGGTTACCTTACATATTGATATGATTTCCCCTTTTCATAATGAACAATTAGTCCGAGTTTCAAGTAAATATGTTCAGTAATGACAGAGATATTACAAAATGTCCAAGTTTTTGCATGACGATGACGCAGACAACGCCAGAGCTATGACAATACCTCGTCATTTTCTTCGAAAACAGCCGAGCTAAAAAATTGGACTTTATACCCTCTTAATAACCGTGCAGTGTACATGTATGTGGAATG
Organism: Lucinisca nassula; assembly: GCA_963580285.1. NCBI lineage: Eukaryota > Metazoa > Mollusca > Bivalvia > Lucinida > Lucinidae > Lucinisca > Lucinisca nassula. The sequence continues at coordinate 181,100,147 of OY757010.1, forward strand.
TCAACATATCAAATACAAAGAGAGGACAGACACAGACAAACGATAGACAGATAGATGATAGCAGGGCTTGAAGAAATAAATTGGGTTGCATGATGCTTCCACAAAGAGCCGAAACCAACCACACATGAGCACTGATAAATCGCTAAGAGCTTCTACGCCTACCCAGGGGTGAGTGAGTGTTTGAGTTTTACATTTCACCAACAGCTAAGGTCATATGGAGATGGGACCTTGGTTTAAAGACTCAACCATAAGTCTGGAGAAGCCCGGGATCGATCCTGCGACCCATGGTTTACAAGGCTAGTAACTACACCACGGATGCTTCACACCTGTCCAGGAAAAGTGGTGTGAGTTTGACCGGCCATGCATATAACCCTATTGGTTTCCTATGGCAGCGGGGCTTTAGACATCATTTCATCTCAATGTCGGATAGAAGTCCCACAAAACTAAAAGGTGGGTCGCCTGAATGACCTACAAAGTGTCAAACCTTAAATCAAATGAAGATAGATAGATAGATAGATAGATAGATAGATAGATAGATAGATAGATAGATAGATAGATAGATACATGTAGTAGAGGGGTAACGATTCAACGAAAGTACGGTTCACCGCGGTAAGAAGCTGGCGGTTCGGTTCACGGTCCGTTTTTGGTAATTTCGGTTCGGTTCGGTTCACCCAAAAAATTTCTTCGAAAGATAAAATTAAGAAAAAAAAAATAGCAGAGAAACTGCTTAAATGTTGTTTTTATGTTGAATCCTACTTAATTTTGCTTTATTGATGCATTAATTATTGATGTAAGCATCTTCTTTCGCCTTACGACAACTACCGTATTCTGTTCGGCTAAAAACACTCGCAACAATAGACTGTTCGGCCCCATATCTCAATTTTCGTGAAAGAAATATTGTTTTAATCCATAACATGGTTCTATAATAAACCACAACATATGTTTTGGTTGAGATCCTCAGTTTAACATCAATTTCTCCTCTTATTTGGGATGTTCACTATTCAGTGAATGTTTCTATTATCTTAGGATTATCTTAGCTACAATTAAATTTGCTCATTGTTCTAATATCTTTTAAGCTTTCTTTTTACACATTATAGGCTAGCAGACGGTGGTAACTTGGACAGTAACAGCTTTGCAACATGTAACCAAAACTATGCAACAAATATAGTAGGCTCATTGATGAGCTTATAATATGGATCGCGATACGTATCGTACTGTGAGGTAAGTATCACGATACATATCGTATCGTGAGGAAGGTGTATCGTTACACCTCTAATAGATAGATAGATAGATAGATAGATAGATAGACTATTATGCAGTGAACCTAGCCTGTTTTGCAACAATAAAAGTTTGGCATTTTAATTTTAGAACGATTTTGTGTTGTTTTATCGTATTCTTGACGATTTTAGTAAATAATGTGTCAATTATTTATCAATAAAAAAGTGGCCGAAATCGGGGCCGAATTATGTTGGGCGCGAATCTCGTACTTTTTGTCAACAAGTCAATTTCCACTCATTTATTTTTCAAGCAATATAAAAATAACATGGAGATGTTCTGTGAATTATTTTCAGATGATTTGTTACATGTTTTGCTACCATATTTCATGGTTTTATCAAGAAACTAACATCGACACTTTTGTTTACAAGCGTATCTATCATGTTCAATATGATGCTGCCGTGTACGTGCTCACCGGCACAATCCCGCTAGAAGGAGTTATACATAAGCGTGCACTTTCATTATTTGGAAATGTCTGTCGACTTGGTGAAAATTCCACTGAAAAACAGCTTGCAGAAAGACAGTTAACTGTGAAAGACTCAGATAGTCATAGTTGGTACATCGCCGTCAAGAAAATTTTGGTGAAGTATGGTCTTCCTGACCCTCTTGAACTTCTACAGAGTCCTTCCTCTAAGGTTGCATGGAAACGTTTAGTCAACAAGCAGATAAACAACTACTGGGTCCGGTTTGTTAAGGAGCGTGCGAGTTTGTACCCAAGTTTGCAGTACCTGGCTGTGGGTAACTATAGTTGTGGGAAAAGTCGTCATCTACTGAAGTCATACAGAAACGCCAGGGAGATCCATCGCGTATATACGAAACTCAAGCTCGCCACTGGTACCTACATACTACAGACAAATAGAGCTTCATTTAATCAGAACATGGTGGAGCCAACTTGCCTGCTTTGTAAGAGTGATGAAGAAACGCTACAACACTTCCTGTTGGACTGTCCTGTGCTTGCTGCCAGTATAAACCCTATCATAGACTCTATAGTAGAAGCTTGTAGTGGCTTGTATATCCCTGCTTATGACACTGACACTTTGCTGAAGCTAGTAATAGACTGTAGAACGTTAATAGACATTAATACTCAGAACCATGAACTGTCAAACGTTGAGTTTCATGCTAGAAGGTTGTGCTTCACCCTGGATTGTGAAAGATATAAGAGACTGGCATTGATCCCGCGTAGAAACAGGAATGTGAAGTCAAAGAGGTTGGTCCGTGGCAAGTCCTAGCAGGGTAGCTAAACATTTCTTTTTATTGAGAACAGTCAGGAAAAACAAAGCTAGATCTTAACGCCTACAGTAAGAACATTTTAACTGAACGTTTTAAATTGTATATAAAGTGACACTTAAAATGTAGATAGGGTGATGGTTTATTCATCATTTTAAAATTGGATTAAAGTTTTTCGTTCCACTCCATACGAGGTGTCCCAACACTGGGAGAATTTATATATCAACAACAACAATATGGCGGCAATTGACCTCTGGCGACCTGAGTACTGCCGCGAAATGAAATGGATTTTTTTACAACTTTGAATAAGAATGTGGCATACTTATTCTCGGTCAAGAGCGGTGATTTATGCATCAAATTAAAGGTCAGGGTCTTAAGAATATCATGATATCAAGATGGTTTTCACGTTTTGGATTTTTGATCACTCCTTGGAGGTTTAACTTTAGTTGATCGTAACAGCTGTTTCTATGCACCGATTTTTAAAATTCGCGTTCCGGGGCATTCCTCATTCATTTCTCTGTCCCATGATTCAAAGCTCATAAATATTCATAGGATTTAAATAACTCGCAACAGGGATTTTCCTAGTGCAATTTGGGGCCGGTAATCGGCCCCTATTTTTCCCAATTTAGAGACAGATATTCCCAAATTTTATAATAAATTTCCCAATTTCTGATGTTGTGCTACATTTTGATAAAAATTTCATGAAAATTGAACCAAAATTGACAAAGTTACAGCTGATTTAAATTCCCAACTATAAATATTAGCCAGCTGTTTTTCCCAAACCCAGCGGCCCCTGGACCCTGATTCTGAAGGGTAGGAAAATCCCTGCGCAATTTCATTGGAATAGGTCACCTGTCCACGCGCGAGTGACCTGAATCTTGTTTACTGCGTGGGTGGAAAAATACCGACTTCACTGATAATTAACCGATAGCCATAAAATATGCAAATTAGCAATAAACACATGTCATATATCAGTTTAAAGCAAATTTTATTACCTTTTTAATGATATACAAGTTATTGACCACAAAAATTGAGCAGTTTGAGAAAAATAGGATTAAGACGAGTGATCCTTGAAATAAGCGGAAATTCCAGTCGATAATATACAGGTATTGGGGTTGCAATAAAGATGAATAAAAGTTCTGCAGTGGAAATTAGTTTTACCTTGGAAAGTGGGCGTAACGACCAGGGGCACGAAACGACCACATGAAACGACCAGGGGGTGTAACGACTAGAGGGGAAACGACGAGGGAGGAAACGTGTCTTGCGGCAAAACAACTAGGGGAGGAAAGGTTTGGGGGGGCGAATGACTTGGATTCAACTGAGGCCCCCTTTGCAGGGAGTGTCATGCCCTGTGCAGGTTCAGAATTGTTACTGGTGACACGTCAAATGACATTCATACACCAGGTTAAAGACTCTACAGTAATTACATGATTACTGCGTAGGCTTTCATCCTGCAAAACCTGGTGCATATGTAATGTACACCAGCGAGTAATGGTCAGAATATTAGTAAAACAAGCATGTAGAAAGAAAGATTTGGTTGGTTGATTTGAGGTTTAACGTCCCCGTCAACACTGTTAAGGTCATTTTGGAGACGCTGCTTCCAATTTTGTGGGACTTTTACCCGACATCTCAAGAAATGACATCTCAAGACCTGTCGCCCAATGAAACCAATAGTGTTTATTAGCATGGACGGTCCGCCTCGCACCGCCGTTCCTGGACAGGCTTAGATCCTCTTAGCGGTTTACCAGTACTAGTGTGCGGGCCGGATTCAGCTCTGCGTGGAAGCATCATGCAGCCCATATATTTCTTCAAGCCCCTATGGGCGGGGGCCGGTAGAAAGAAGAACATGACTCGAACCAAGGGCCTCTAGCATACCGAGCAACACTCTACCGACTGATCTACCGAGCCATACGGTCGACCTGTTACAGAGAGATAGACAGATTAACACATATTCTGAGGAAACTGGCTATCCCAAAAGTTATATCGATTAAAATCTGATAAATTCTTTACTAACAGAATATTTTGCAAACCGGAAACAATACCATGAACGCATGCGTGTTGGTCGGGTATAAAAGCCAAGGCCAGGGGTACAGCTAAAAGGGGAAAGTATAATAGGGTCCCCCTATTTCAGAATCAGAATTGTTACTGGTGACACGTCAAATGTCACCGTCTAAGACAATAACCGTCAAGAACCGATAAGAACAGTCAAGAACCGACAAGAAGCTTTTTTTTACCTATTAATTATAAAATATATAGTGACGTCATGCAACTTCGCGGGTGACGCAAGATCGATGACGTCATTTGTATATAGGAGAGGGTGCTGCAGGATATATAGAATGCAGATTACTACTGATGCTATTCTCTCGTGAATCAACAACAACAAACCCTAGATACAAGTCAACATTTTGGCAGTATAATATTCTTGCGATGCTGATCAGAGAGACATTAAACAGTTACAAAAATCCGCCATTTTTGCCTATAAGGATCAACCATGGTTTTTCATGCATTAACATTCGCCGGGTCCCGAGGAAGCTGTTTAAACATGAGGCCGCCAGGCCGAATGTTCAAATATCTTCTGAGGGATCCGGCAAATGTTAATGCATGAAATAACCATGGATGATCGTTGTTCTTGCAAAACTTACGATTCCGACAGCAAATTTTGACGAAAACGCCCCAAAACTCCATATAAACTCCATCTATACTCTTGAAATGCGACCGGCGAACCAACATGGCGGCCATTTCAGAATGTTGTTTACAATGACGTTGTTACGCAGTAACCGTCTGACGTCATCATAGAACCCTAAAACGCTACGTTCAGGGCGATAACGTTACGCCGCTCAACGTAACGTAACAAAGCAAGGCCCGTCTTGTGATATCAAAAGCTCAAAATCCATGTTCAAACGGCACGCGAATTTCATGATTTGAACATGGTTTTTGCTGTTTGAGCACGGCTTTCGGTCCATTTGACAATGGCTTCAAACAGCCATGCGCATAGGTATTTATGCAAGAAAATACTTTTAGACCCAACTTAGACCCAATGATTTCCTCATTCATACACATGTTTGTTTCTGACAGTTTATTCATCAAATGTTGTTTGATTATTTTAAATTTGTTACCAACGTTTTTAAAATATTGCTATTTATAGAAATAAAAACCGGTCAAATCGCTTACGTCCTCGAACTTTGGTCCTCCCTGTATAATTTATTATGATCGTTTTAAGGACGCATCCAGTGGCTCTCTCTTTTTTTTAATTTCTAAGCTAAATTCTAAATTTAGCCACCCAACCAACTGAGGTAATGGCCAAATATGACCGACTCAGTATAAGAAGATAGATAGATTGATAGATACTATTTATTTATTATTAACTCTAACACAGCGCGCCTATATAGGCAATGGAAAATAACTGTGTTTTATTCTACAACAAATCACGGCAAGGAAGAGCGTGACGAATGACGTCATTAAAAACCGCAAATTTATGACGTCACTAGTCAATTTCCTTGACGTTGGACGGTGTAACGTCATTTTCTCGCATCGAAAACGTTAGAAAGGGATATAAATGCATGTGTATCAGTCGATAATTTTAGCGGGATTTCCTCTAACCATGGCGAAAAGTTATGAGAATTTGAAGGAAACATTAGCATTATTGCCGAGTTTCAGCGTCTTAGAATCGAAATAGATCAGCTCTAGCCAGTGATTTGTTAGGTAATAAATCACAGTTTGTCGGTCAGTTGTAAGTAGACAAATCACGCGCGCTACGCGCTCGTGATTTGTCTACTTTACAACTGACCTCCAAACTGTGATTTATTACTCAACAAATCACAGCTAGAGCTGATCTATTTCTTAATTATAAAATATAATTTAAGATGGCAATTTAAACCAATTTTGATATATTTCGATGTTATTATATCATTTTTGAAACATGCATGAGAGGCTGGGACACAATGGAAGTCATAGACCAAATACCGACAAGAAGCATATCTCAGGCGCACGTAATCTAAAAGGCTTATAATTATATTTTAAATTATGATAATATCTAAGATAAAATTTTTGCGAATATCATTTCTGATATACTGCTTAGAGAACAGGATAATGTAAGATTAAAAAATAGCCATCGGAAGAGATTGCAAATCCCCCGACCAAAAGCCAATATGGCCTTCAGAAGATTGTTCACCAATAGATAGTGCACCAGAATTTAACCAGCAATATATCACAAAAGTATTGCAGTTATGGCCATCACAAGATTATACTGTCAGGGGAGAAAACTAAAAAACCAGGGCATCCAGATTTGTGGTTCTGGCGCATGACATGCCTGCTTAAGCTCATGTATTTCTGTATGAAGTACCATCAATATGTCTCAAAGGGTATTGGAGACATGGTGATCACAAGCTGGTCATACTGTTATATTGGAAGGGTAGATAACTCAAATACTACAGCACCAACAGTTGTGGTTCTTGCACATGATACCCCTTCTGTACCTTGTATACAATTGCGCCAAGTTCCTTCAATATATTTCAAAGGGTGTTGGAGTTATGGCCATTACAAGGTTATATTGTCAGGGGAGATAACTAAAAAACCAGAGCACCCAGAGTTGTAATTCTTGAGCATGACACACCTGCTTAACCTCATGTACATCTGCATCATGTACCACCAATATGTCTCAAAGGGTATCGGAGGTATGGTGATCACAAGGTGGTCATACTGTTATATTGGAAGGGGAGATAACTCAAATACCATAGCACACAGAGTTGTGGTTCTTAGGCATGAAATGCCGTCTCAACCTTGTATACAATTGTGTCAAGTACCCTCAATATATCTCAAAAGGTATTGGAGTTATGGCCATCACAATGTTATATTGTCAGGGGAGATAATTAAAAAACCAGAGCTTCCAGAGTAGTGGTTATTGCACGTGACACACCTGCTTAACCTCGTGTACAACTGTACCAAGTACCATCAATATATCTCAAAGAGTATTGGAGATGTGGCCATCACAAGGTAGTGATTTTATTTTATTGGAAGGGGAGATAACTCAAAAACCATGGCACCCAGAGTTGTGGTTCTTGTGCCATGACACACCGTCTTGGCCTTGTGAACAACTGTGCCAGGTATCATCAGTATATCTTAAAGGGTATTGGAGTTATGGCCATCACAAGGCTGTCACTCTATTTTATTCGAAGGGGAGATAACTAAAAAAATCATGGCAATCAGAGTTGTGGTTCTTGTGCATGACAAGCCGTCTCGGCCTTGTGAACAACTGTGCCAGGTACCATCAATATATCTCTAAGGGTATTGGAATTATGGCCATCACGAAGTAGTCATTCTATTTTATTAAAAGGGGAGATAACTCAAAAAGTATGGCATCCAGAGTTCTGGTTCCTGCGCATGACACGCCGTCTCAGCCTTGTGAACAACTGTGCCAGGTACCATCAATATATCTCTAAGGGTATTGGAGTTATGACCATCACAAAGTTGTCATTCTATTTTATTAAAAGGGGAGATAACTCAAAAAGTATGGCATCCAGAGTTCTGGTTCTTGCGCATGACACGCCGCCTCAGCCTTGTGAACAATTGTGCCAAGAACCATCAATGAATCTCAAAGGGTATAGGAGTTATGGCCATCACAAGGTTGCGTCTACGGACGGATGGACAGACGGACGGACGCCAGGCTGATCGCTATATCCCCGAACCTATTCGGTCGGGTGATAAAAATATGCAAATATAAAAATATAACATTAATGCTATAAAACATAGAGACTTTCTCTTACCAATATTTACCGACAAGAAAAATGGCTTGACAGCGTTTGCCAGATTTTGTTTTGTTGAAACTAAAATCCAATTAAGCAGTGAGCATATATTTAAAAACATTTAGAACAGCTCCACGAGTTGATAAGATAAGATAACATTGACATCCACTGACATCTAGCTAGAGGCCGCCAATAGTCTATTGTCGGTGAATTGCTCTTCACGGTATTTACCGTTAAGAATACTTTATGCATTGCTCGCCAAATAACGCCGCCAAATAACTGAATTATTTTCTTGTCAGTATTTACTGACAAGGAGAAACGATGTCATGGATATTTAATAATCTTTAAAACGTAGATTGTGGGTACCCGTTAGAACCACTATTTACATACAGATCATGCTGATTTTGATGTCATTTTTAATTTCTTGTCTCAAGTTTTCAAATTTTGCTCTGAGTTTACCACTTCCCAACTTTTTTGCGTCAGCATGAATCTTATTTCTCTCCTCCGAATTTTTCTTCTTATTTCTGGTGTGATCCAAGGAATTGAAGATACAGACCTGCTAGTTTTGGAGGGGATATGATTTTCGGACGAAGCTTCAATGAAAGACTTTATCAAATCAAAGTTCTCCTGGACAGACCGAGCGTCTGAATGACCATTAAAGTATTTCACTTTTGCAAATTTGAGGGCATCCTTCCTCATGGCTTCATAGTCTACCTTTTGATATAAGTACATCTTTCTACGAGGTTTCTTTATAGGTGGTATGAAGATTTTCAAAAATCCAGCGACAAAATCATGATCACTTAGTTTGTCCGGGGATTGAATATCCCCAAACTGTCCTGGCAAAGTTGTAAGAATCAAATCAAAAGTGTTCCTATCTCGAGTAGAAGAGTCAACAACCACTTCCAAGCAATGATCATTTATGATGTCAACCAACTGAAAAATAAACGGTCATCAGAATCGGTACCAACAGGAGACAGCTCATGAAGACTTACTACCAGATTCATGGCCACGTTGGAGGTAGTAGACAACAGTAAATACCTGGGAGTCACTATCAGCGAGGATCTCACTTGGAAGGAACACATTGAAAATACAGTCAGCAAGGCCAACAAATTTCTCGGTTTCCTCCGCCGCAACCTAAGTGACTGTACCGCTCCAGTGAAGTCTGCCGCCTACACAACCGTAGTGAGGCCCGTGCTCGAGTACTCCTCCACCGTCTGGGACTCCCCATCAGTCAAACGGCATCCATAACCTGGAACAAGTACAGCGTAGGGCTGTCCGATTCGTTCATCGTAACTACACAGAACGAACACCAGGATGTGTCACCAACATGGTACAGAGCCTTGGATGGGAATCCTTGCAGCATAGGCGCTACACAGACAGACTGTCTATGCTGTTCCGTATTCAGCATGGTCTGGTTGACATCACTACCGACTACATTCAACCCAACGACACCTGTACGAGAGGTCATCAACGTCTGCGCCAGCTACAGGCAACCAAAGATGTCTTCAAAGTAGAAGTAAAACAAAGATCAGGAATCGATACAATCATTCTACCATCGTAATATCAGTGACTGGAATCGTCTACCCGCCTCAGTCACCGATGTCCAGACTCTCCAGGAATTCAGGGAAGGCCTTGCCAGCCAGCCTTACCTACTCCTGCGACCCTACTAGACCAACGCCAACATGTATATAGTTTTAACCGGGGATGTCGGGTATTTTATCTGTTTTATCGGGCATCGCAGTTTTATACAGGTTAACCGACATTCTATGAAAAGTAGAAGTAAAACAAAGATCAGGAATCGATACAATTAACTTACTCCACCCATCAAAGACACCAAAGGGAAAGAAACACCAACATTAAGCGACCAGACCATAATGCTACCCTTACCGAGGAAGAAGTTTGCTACCCTTACCGAGGAAGAAGAAGAGAAGAAGAACTTTTGTCCTTCTGACGGACTCAGCATCTTGCCTTGTTTGCTGAGCCTATCTGGCCAAACAATCTCTCTGAAGTTGAAGTCACCTAGGACATGTACTGTGGGAAGTTTTTACCCTTATTCTGAGACTTAATGCGATCAAGCTGATCTTTAAATAACTGAAAGTTTTCGACTGTTGCGTTATCTATCTATCTATCTATCCATCTATCCATCTATCTTCTTATACTGAGTCGGTCAGATTTGGCCATTACCTCAGTTGGGTGGGTAGCTAAATTTAGAATTTAGCTAAAAAAAGAGGAGTCACTGGATGAGTCCTTAAAACTATTTACAAACTGAATAACAGAGGTATACTAAAGCGCATACCTCTGAGTCTTAATCTTACACTGTACGGGCTTTGAACTCCTCTGTGGTTCTTTGATTTTTGTGTTCACGGATATGTTGCACTGATGAGTTAGGAGGCCTTCATGCGGACTGAACAAATTATTTGTCTAAATCGCGACGGAAGTAAGGGCGAGGATTGTGGCCACGTAAAATCGATTTAAGCCCCCCCCCCCCCCCAGTGGAAATCTTCCACTGACCGTTCCAAGGCGGCTCTTCTGTGGCGATTTATTTATGTTGTTGTTTGTTACTTACTGTGTGTATCGCTTAATGTTTGTATTTCTTTCCCTTTGGTGTCTTTTATGGGTGGAGTAAGTTAATTGTATCAATTCCTGACCTTTGTTTTACTTCTACTTAGCATTCACCACAGAAGAGGGAAGACTATTCCACTGGGGAATAGTTCTAGGGAAAAAGGATTTTTTGGTCGATACCAACTTGCAATAAAGTGGGAAGTAGAAGTAAAACAAAGATTAGGAATCGATACAATTAACTTACTCCACCCATCAAAGACACCAAAGGGAAAGAAACCCCAACATGAAGCGACCAGACCATAATGGAAACCTAAACGAAGGAAGGCCATAAGGACAGTTACTTTCCCACAAAATGGCCAAATGGCCATCCAAAATAAAAAGACACAAGTGATACACACAGTAAGTAACAAACAACAACATAAATTAACCGCCACAGAAGAACCACATTGGAACGGTCAGTGGAAAGAATTCCACTGGGTGGGGGGGGGGGGCTTAAATCGATTTTACATGGCCATAATCCTCGCCCTTACCTCTGTCGCGGTATACACTAATTTTGTTTAGTCCGCATGAAGGCTTCCTAACTATTACTGTTACTGTTACTATGGAGTTCCACCCTTGGTAGGGTCACCGTATTATATACGTTCTCTTCATGAGTTAACCGACTTTACTATTACATAACGAGGCAGCATAATCCCAGACCGCATGTTGTAGAGGGCAGTACGACATAAAGTCCCTGGGCACTTAGGTTCATGTCCTCGCGGCAGATGTGATCACAAGTAGCCTTCCTAGTATCGTCAGCAACCACGAAGCGAAAAGAATAAGTTTGGAATAATTTACTTAATGTTGGCGGCCATATATAAATTAAGTCAAATATCACCCTTATTTGTTAATCACGATCACAGCGGCACACTGTAATGACGGGAACACAATCACCATGAAGGTCTCCAAAAAAGTCTGTTCAACACGAAGGTCCTGTATATGTTGAGTCTCCAAGGAAAGTCGAATGGCTACTACACAATTGTCCAGACACCAATGCACCGGCTATCACGGGGTTACCCTACACCCTTGAATATTTATACAAATATACATATTAATCCTAATGAATGCTAGTGCATGACTGCCAAGACCTACATGAACCTGCTATACAGAAATTCTCAAGTACCACATATTCATATGCTCAGGGATACACACGCGGTGCACACCCAGACCGGGCTGCTCTTATACAGGCAGGCCGATCAGGGCCCCCACCCCATGCCCCTCCTACTCGCAACAAGTGTGGGCTCTGACCAGACCACTCCAAGTGGAGCAGCCTGATCAGGGCCCCCACTGGTTGCCATAACCCCTCATTACTTCACTCCTGTTACCAGGAGATAATCCACTGCACTTCTCTTTTATGGGATAGCTACAGCAGAATATAAGGGTGTCCAGATTATTGGACAGCATACACAAAACAACTGACCAATAAAATTAATGTATTATTAAGGTGTGTCTTTACAATCTTAACCTTTATCCTGCTGTAGGCGACAAGCCCCATCCCTGCAAACAGTGTAGATCTAGATCAGGTGGCTTCTGAAGAAGCCATCCGATCAGGATCCACACCGTCCGACACCCAGTCCATAAACACGCAGAAACAACCCGCACCAAACAGCCCGACTGGCCCAAAACCAGAAACGGGTATGGCCCAATTGAATATACAGCAGGACAAAGGTTAAAGAAAAAAAATATATTATTATTATTATTATTATTATTATTATTATTATTATTATTTAGATTCCACTCAACAGCTTAGTTCTCTTTAAGTGCAAGGCAAAGCAGAGATTTCTACTTAGCTTTTCCATCTCGCGATACAATCCAGCCTGAGGCTCCACACCAGCAGGTGTAACATCTCCGAGAACATACAAATAAAAAAACTACAGAGATGAAACACGGTTGAGGGCTCGACAGCATACAACAAAAGGATTGCTGGAGCAAAAGAAAACCAACAGTTAGACTCCGAGGGGCCCGTCCAAAGTTTTGTTTGCAAAAACCTTAAGCCAAACAGATTCTGATTCGTTTTCCAGTTCTATGAATGGCATATGAGAGTTGTCTCTGTGAACGAGCATCATCACCCCGCCGCCATGAGTGGTAGACACTGTATTCGCAAGTTTCAGGGAAAAGCTCCGAAGTAAATATTGAACTGTCAATCTTTGTTTCCTGAATAGCTACAATATGTGGGTTGTGAGTATCAAGGAAAGCTAAAAGTTCAAGTATTTTGCCTTTTAAACCGTTAAAGTTTATACTGCAAAGTTTCAAACCTTCTACAAATTCGTCTTTTTCGTGTAGCCGGCACAATTTAGAGTATCCCCCAACCCGGAAGCGGGGAGGGGCGGGTACTCTAAATTGGGGCGCTTTGATGCAGGGGTAGCGCATCGGATTTGTGGTCGAGAGGTTGCAGGTTCGATCCTCATGGTGACCAAAGTGTTGTGCCCTTGAGCAAGGTACTTCATCCAAATTGCTTAAAAAATAAAAAAAAGTACTGGTTACCACCCAGGAAATCCTGCTCATAATGCTCAGATGTGAGCGAGTAGCAGTAATAGGGGAAAAAATGTGCCTGCCAAAATGCAAAAATAGATACGAGTTGACCACAAACAGGTACTATCTATCTATCTATCTTCTGATACTGTGTCGGTCATATTCGACCATTACCGCAGGTGTATATTACATACACTCCAGGTTTTGCAGGATGAAAGCCTACACAGTAATCATGTAATTACGGTAGGGATCTTTAACCTGCAGAGGGGATGGTTCTCCCTGCACAGGGGGCCTCCAGTTAACGTCCCGATCCGAAGGACGGTGCACTTTATGACATTCATCCCTGCAAATGATGCCAATGGAGCGTGTTCGGACACCGAAATTTTATCGCCGCTGCCGGGGATCGAACCCGGGACCTCTAGCATCAGAGGCAAGTGCACTAACCACTGAGCTATCACGCTCCTAGTTGACTAAAGTACGAGTTACCTTCGGTACGAGTTGACCAGTCCTTTTTTTCGGGGAACTGTCTTGTGGGAACAGGACAGTTCCCCGACAAGACAGTTCCCCGACACGGTTTTTGGAGACAGTTCCCCGACACATATGAAGACAGTTCCCCGACATTTTTGAAGACAGTTCCCCGACACTATTGTTCATAGTTAAATGACCTGTGACTGATAATTATAATTGGCAATTAGTACCCAGAAACTTTTGAAGACAGTTCCCCGACCCTATTGTTCCTAGTCTTAATGACCTAATTGGCAATTAGGGATGAGATATATTAGTTATAATTTGGACGTTTCTTGCTATGGCAACTATATTAATTTTATGAGTTGCCTAAAAATTCCTCGTTGATTTCAAGACAGTTCGAATAATTATCATTATTGTTCGCATAACAGCGTTAGATATCTATATCATATTCTTATACTTTAATAATATTTATTTAAAACAAAAACTTTGAACTCATCTTCATTTTTCAAATGTTTATTATATGGAAAAATGACAATTAGAAATATACTATTACGTTTCCTAGAAGACAGTTTTGTTTTGTTTCATTAACTGAACATGCTAGTTCGCTTAATTTCAGGTGTATTCATTAAACTTATTGATAATGGTATCAAGTATAATCTTTTATTTTACATCGGGGAACTGTCTTCAAAAATGTCTATGAACCCATAATTTAATATTTCTAAACATCTGTCGGTGAATTGTCTTCAGAATATTGATGAACACATAATAACTATCAATTATGATAATCATCATGATCAGTCACAGGTCGTTTAACTTTGAACAAAAGTGTCGGGGAACTGTCTTCAAAAGTGTCGGGGAACTGTCTTCAAATGTGTCGGGGAACTGTCTCCAAAAACCGTGTCGGGGAACTGTCTTGTCGGGGAACTGTCTCGATTCCACTGTCTTGTTCCCACTAGGACAAATTATCCGGGTGCCATTATCTTCTGGCACCGACTTGAAAGTTGGCGCGGCTGTCATGAAACAAAACAAAAACATGCAATACTGAAAATCAAAAAACTTGACTGATCAGAAGAAGAATATACAAGTATCCGCTACTGTTTGGTATGAGCTATATGTTACGCATTTGATTAGGATTAAGTCTTGATATAATTTAATTTCAGAGAAGCGAGACTTCTCGATGTCATGCATTTTCGCGAGGCGTCCAATAGGAGCGTTTTTCGTGACGTACTTCAATCTATCTTCTTATACTGAGTCGGTCATATTTGGCCATTACCTCAGTTGATATTTGGCCATTACCTCGGGTCCCCCTATTTGCAGACAAGAACCGTCAAGAACCGACAAGAACAGTCAAGAACCGTCAAGAACCGACAAGAACCTTTTGTTGGCCTATGTATCATAAAATATAATTTAAAATGATATTTTAAACCAATTCCGATATATTTCAATGCTATAATATCATTTTTATACATGCATGACAGGCATAACGTTGTCCACATTATTCTCTTGACGGTAAATTCTCGTGTCGGTAAATTCTCGTGTCGGTATTTATAGCAAACGTCAATTTTGTCACTAGATGACAGCTATGTATGTTCATCATGAACAAACTTGATTAATTATTTAAAATATACCTAGCAAACAACAGTTCCATCATTAGATGTTAGCTACGAACGTGCTTCGTGGATATGATTTATGAACAAAACAACCACAACAACAACAAAAAATTCTCTTGACGGTAAATTCTCGTGTCGGTACATTCTCGTGTCAGTATTTATAGCAAAAGTCAATAGTGTCACTAGATGACAGCTATGCATGTTAATCATGAACAAACGTGATAAATTATTTAAAAAATATACCTTTTTATACATGCATAGGAGGCAAAAAGTTGTCCAGATTATTCTCTTGACGGTAAATTCTCATGTCGGTAAATTCTCATGTCGGTATTTATAGAAAACGTCAATTTTGTCCCAAGATGAAGCTTATAACTATACTTTAAATTATGAGAATATCTAACATATTTTTTTTTTTTTTTGCGAATATCATATGTGATATACTACTTATACAACAGGATAGTTGGATAATGTAAGTTTTAAAACTTTGCAAATAACATTTATGCTATAACATAGAGAATTTCTCTTACCAGTATTTACCGACAAGAAAAATGGCTTGTCAGCGTTTGTCAGATTTTGTTTCTTTGAAACTTAAAGTCCAAAAAAGCAGTTGAGCATAACATTGACTGAAATATTATTCTAGCTAGGGGCCGCCAATAGTCTCTTGTCGGTAAATTGCTCTTGACGGTATTTCCGATAAGAACACTCTCTCGCCAAATAACTGAGTGATTTTCTTGTCGTTATTCATTGACAAGTAGAAGCGATATCATGGATATTTAATAATGTCTAAAACATAGATTGTTGGTACCTGTTAGAACCACCTCAATGTACAGACTTGTGAACGTACTGAATCTCTTGTCGGTATTTACCGACAAGGAGAGAAGCGATATTATGCATAAATGGTATTCTCTAAAACGTAGATTGTGGGTACCCGTTAGAACCACCTCATTGTACTGACTTGTGAGTGTAATGAATCTCTTGTCGGTATTTACTGACAAGAAGAGGAGCGATATCCTGCATATATATGATGATCTAAAACATAGAATGTGGGTACCCGTTAGAACCGCCTCATTGTACAGACTTGTGAACGTAATGAATCTTTTGTCGGTATTTACTGACCGCATCATTGTACAGACTTGTGAACGTAATGAATCTCTTGTCGGTATTAACTGACAGGGAGAAAAGCGCTCCTATGCATAAATGGTATTCTATAAAACGTAGATTGTGGGTACCCGTTAGAAACGCCTCATTGTACAGACTTGTGAACGTAATGAATCTTTAGTCGGTATTTACTGACAAGAAGAGGGACGATATCATGCAGATATATTATGATCTAAAACATACCCGTTAGAACCGCCTCATTGTACAGACTTGTGAACGTAATGAATCTCTTGTCGGTATTTACCGACAATGAGAGAGGCGATATTGTGCATAAATGGCATAAATGGCATTCTCTAAAACGTAAATTGTATGTACCTGTTAGAAACGCCTCATTGTACAGACTTGTGAACGTAATAAATCTCTTGTCGGTATTTACTGACAAGAAGAGAAGCGATATCAATTTTGTGGGACCTTTACCCGACATTGAGCCAGTACCCACTATCTATGTTTCTGAGCAGAAATAAGAAAAATAATGTATACCCGCGTAATACCCAGTTTTACTATATAAAAGTGGGGTTAAAGGAGTAACAGTAAAATAGGCGTGATTTTTAATATCTCTCTCTCTCTCTCTCTCTCTCTCTCTCTCTCTCTCTCTATGTTGCGAATGATGAATGTTACATCACGAAAAAACGCCTAGATGCATCGTGATCAAAATGACCTAAATAGTGTTGATGATGACGTAAAACCTGAATTCAAACAATCAAAATGGAACAAGTTCTATCCACATTAGTTAACTCACGCTGTCTATCGTGTTTATTTATTTTCATGTTAAAACGAAATTCTTCGTGTCGGTAAATACCGGGTAAATACCGACACGAGAATTGACCGACTAGAAGCATTCTTTGACACTCATGTGCCCTTATGAGCCTTACTTTTGGTCATGATACATAGCTAACACTTGGTAACGGAACTGCTCTTTGAAATAAATACCGACAAGAGAATTTACCGTCAAGGGAATGTAGACAGATATCTTTGTAGAGGCGGCTCTAACGAGTACGGACAATCTATGTTTTAAGCAGAAATACGAAAAATGTAAGATTTTTTTTCTGAAAATTTTCATTTTTGTGGCAGTACACTTTTCAATATATTGAATAGGAGATCTCGAGTTTACCGTCAAGAGAATGTAGACAGCAGTGGCAATTAAAAGACAAACAAACATTTGTGTGCCGATTTACCGACAAGAGAATGTAGACACTTTTGTTCAAAGGTTAAAATGGTCTTGTAAAATAGTTATTTTTTTTTTTTTTTTACTGAAATCACATCTGGTCATGATTACCAAACATAGCTGATGTCTAGTGACTGTCGTTTGCTATAAGTACCGACACGAGAATTTACCGTCAAGAGAATTTTTTGTTGTTGTTGTTGTTGTTTTGTTCATAAATCATATCCACGATGCACGTTCGTAGCTAACATCTAATGATGGAACTGTTGTTTGCTAGGTATATTTTTTAAATAATAAATCACGTTTGTTCATGATGAACATACATAGCTGTCATCTAGTGACAAAATTGACGTTTGCTATAAATACAGACACGAGAATTTACCGACACGAGAATTTACCGTCAAGAGAATAATGTGGACAACGTTATGCCTCTCATGCATGTATAAAAATGATATTATAGCATTGAAACATATCAGATTTGGTTTAAAATATCATTTAAAATTATATTTTATGATAAATAGGCCAAAAAAAAGCCTCTTGTCGGTTCTTGACGGTTCTTGTCGGTTCTTGACGGTTCTTGTCTGCAAATAGGGGGACCCATTACCTCAGTACTTCCGGTTCTAAAAATAGAATTGGAAAAGCCCTGGCCATCAACGTCTATCTATCTTCTGTCTTCTGATAGGGTTCGCCGGCGTGACGTCACTGCCCGTAGCAACCGATAGGCCGCCATTTTTGAGGTGAAAACAATAACAGAGCGACCGGCAATTACCCTTTAGATCGCTATCAATTACATTGAATAAAATCGTTTTTTTAACCTGAAAATGCATGTTACTGTAAGTAAAAATGATTAAAAGTAAAGAATAACGAGGCGGGAAATTTCCATTTAGTAAAATAACAGCTGCCTGATAACCGATGTCTACGGACTAGTGTCAAGTGTTGTGTATTCGGAGGTGTCATGGACTCGGGGAAATATACTCTATCCAAGTGTCAAGGTAGGTTTGACATTCTGTTTATTGTCAAAATAACTCAGATCAGATTGCTAAGAGTAGCTGTCTGATCTGAGTCCACACTGTCTGTAAAAAATCGTTGACTGCCGGTAGCTTTAAGTCATTTCTGCAAACAGTGTGGACCCAGATCAGACTGCTCATCTGATCTGGGTCCATACTGTTTGCATGTCATATGTCATTTCTGCAAATAGTGTGAACCCAGATCCGAGGTTATGCCAAGGCTAGGGGACAGGCTAGTTTGTTAGTTCATTTACAAGGCACACATTCTAAAGACCTTGTTGTTGTTTTGACCTTTAGATCAGAGGCATTCATTTTAGGACCCCTGTTCATCTTCTTTAGCACACCCAGTAAGGAGTTGTTTTTTTTCTCTACACTTTAAAGTTAATTACAATCAATTTCTAAATTTAGTCACCCATCCAACACCTGTGGTGATGTTCCAAGGGATCGCCTCGGTTAGTGCAGAAATGTTGTTGAAAGGGAGAAATACGAGCACTAGAGAGAAATCAACAGACAATTTTACCAATAGAAAGGACAATTTCAGTTCATTATCAACAAAGCATGGCCCAAAGAATAATGTATTGTGAATAAATTACCTGTTATAAAATGTTCACTGCACATGTAAACATATTTTAATGTAGGAATCCAGCCTGAACCATCAGCGTTCTGGCGACTGCAGGCCCTTATCCACCGAGACCGTCTCTCTGGGTGTTTTTCTCCATTTGGGAACTGATAGAACGATAGCTTTTTATCCAGTTGTAAATGATGATTTGTACAACCACCTGCACTACAGATTTTTGGCATGTTTTATCAAAATTGTAAGAAATATGCTAGTGACTTGGGTTTTATTTACACTATTTGCTTATTCAAAATGGCGTTTGTATTCACCCGCGTGCTCGTTGCTATCACGTGACAAACGAAAGTACCCGGATGACCGGCGAACCCTATACTGCGTCGGTCACATTTGACCATTACCGCAGGTGTATATTACATACACTCCAGGTTTTGCAGGATGAAAGCCTACACAGTAATCATGTAATTACGTCCAGTCATTCTGTCTTATCGCTTCAAGGCAGTGGGACAACAATTAGCAAATGTAGGTATCCCCTTTTCTCATATCTCCGTCCAGTCTCATAACTCCATTCACCCTCGTTTTTAATTAATACGAAAAGGAATACTTTTTACAGTTATCACACATCAGAATTTGTAATTAATAACTAACATTGCACCCTGTTTTGAAGAAAATCAGTTTTGATTTACAATTTAATTTACAGGAATCTAAATTTATTACAAAATGCTTAATATTTTAGGGGTCCCCCAAAATAATCTCTAACCAGTGACAAGCATGTAATTGAAAATAAAAAATATCAACAAAGTAGAATAGTACACAGTCTTAATAAAATGCTCATCATGTATAATATTCATAGAATGAATCTGAGTACTTATAATAATCAAATAAATTTGGGTGAACGGAGTTATGAGAACATGCCCCAAACACGTCCTGCATTTCTAGACGGCTGTAGAATAAACAGAAGTGATGTTTATTTTCTTAAATATTGATTTTCTCATAGGCATTTAGTCAAATGTTTAGAAAATACCTGCAGAAAATTGTTATTGCAACAAAAAATTGAAAGCAGGATTGCTCAACCTTAGGTGAACGGAGTTATGGGTTTCCAGGCTAAATGTAAATTACAGTTTGTCGTTAAATTACTCCACGTCAGCCGACATGTAGCGTGTCAACAATGTCGTGTCTACATCCAACCAACATCAAGGCGATGCATTGAATTTGACTTTGCAACATTGATGAAACATCAGAACCATGCGTTGGCGATAATACGGCGTTGCTTAATAAAATGCCATTTGCCCATTTCATTTCATTTCAAAGCCTTCTACTGGCCGAAATAACTCAAAAGTATAATCTTTCACAAGACACAAGTAGTGTCTATGCTGTAGGCCAGATTGGAATCTAGGCAGATCCGGAATCTGCCTAGGCAGATCCAGAATCTGCCTAGGCAGATCCAGAATCTGCCTAGTCCAGATTAGAATTCTAACTTGGTCTAGGCCAGATAAGAACCCTGATTTGATGAAGCGACCAGACCATAATGGAAACCTAAACGAAGGAAGGCCATAAGGACAGTTACTTTCCCACAAAATGGCCATCCAAAGTAAAAAGACACAAGTGATACACACAGTAAGTAACAAACAACAACATAAATTAACCACCAGATAAGAATTCCAATCTGTCTAGGCAGATTGGATCTGCCTAGACCTAACTAGAATCTATTTGTTAAAGTTATATATTGTGACTGGATCAGAATTGTTACTGGTGACACGTCAAATGACATTCATACACCAGGATATTAATAATTATTTGTCATAAATGTTCAGAATCAGAATTGTTACTGGTGACACGTCAAATGACATTCATACACCAGGACCTGTCATGTGGGAAGTTAGTCCCTAGCTCTAACCAAAGAGGTAAATTTAGCTACACAATCATCAGTACCCTTCTGCTGTCGAAATAATCGAATCGGGAAGGGCATTCCAATCTCTAATGGTTCTTGGGAAGAACGACTCTTTATAAATGTCAGTTCTTGCGATAAGGGTCTGAAACGCCACCGAATGGGGATTTCTACAGTGTCTAGCTGGGGGAACGAGGTCATCTGTTGGAATGCTGGCAGCACCCTTTAGACCTTTGTATAAAAGGATTAGCCTACTGTCTTTTCTCCTTTTCTTGAGAGACTCCCATTTTAATTTACCAAGTATTCCAGTCATGCTCCCAGTTTCAAAGCAGTAATTGCTTGTTACAAATCTAGCAGCTCTATTCTGAACTTTCTCAATTTCATCGTTAAGGACCACTCCACTGGGGTCCCAGATACAACTACCATATTCCAAGATTGGGCGAACAAGACCTTTATATGCTGCCTCTTTGACATCCTGAGGACACTGATGAAGATTTCGCCATAGGAAACCAAGCGTTCTATTTGCCTTAGTACACATGTTGCTTATATGAGTATTCCATCTCAAGTTGTGTGAGATTGTCACTCCAAGGTATTTAATGGAGTCCACATTCTCGAGGACCGTTCCCTCTAAGGTGTAAGAAGCCTCAACTTTATTAGATCTCTTCCTAGTTATCTGCATAATTTTGCATTTAACTGGCTAAAATCTCATGTCCCATTTACGTGCCCAACATCCTAATCTATCTATGTCAGCCTGAAGTTTCAATGAGTCATCTGTATCTTTAATTTCCCGGTAACAAACACAGTCATCTGCGAACAGTCTTATTTCTGAGTCAATGTCAGTGGAAATATCATTGATGTACAGGGAGAACAAAAGTGGACCAAGAACGGTCCCTTGCGGGACTCCAGACAAAACTGGAACCCACTCCGAAGATTCACCATTAACAACAACCCGCTGTTTTCTGTAGCAAAGAAAGGAATCTATCCATTTGAGGGTCTTTCCACCAATTCCATAACCAAATAACTTAGATTTAAGTAGTTCATGAGGAGGGGTGTCAAAAGCCTTCTTGAAGTCCAGAATTTATAAATGTGTCCACCTGTCCCCCTTTGTCCAAGATTTTTGCCCAGTCATTAATAACCAGAATTCTCACTAGGATTTTGAAAACAGGAGTTTAAGAATCCATCCATGGAAAAAGTTGGAGTCAAATTTTGAAAAGTTGGAGTTTGACTCTAAAAACATGTGTCAATTAGGGCTAAATTCGTACTGCTGTGGAGTGTGACTCCAAAAGACTTTGGGGCTTGAACCCTTATTCTGCTTAACATTACAAACCCTTTTCTTGCAGTGGAGATCCAGATCAGATGGCTTCCATCTAATCAGGATTTACACTGTCACTCAGATTGTGAATTTGAATGGATAAATTACATAAGGCTTCGAAAGTCATGAGTGGACTGGGTAAATTAATTTATTCATCAGGATATGGGTTTAAATTGAGTGTGAGCAGTTAACAGTCGTACAGGCTCTGATCAGGCTGCACCAACAGGACAAGTCTGCTCAGGCCATGCACTACATCCTAGTACATAAAATGGCATATGAAACTTTTGGATTCTTTGATTTGTTACACGACCATGTCCTGGAAATTTTGATTTTTGACCCCCGCTGGCCCTACCCCCCTGGGCCCACCCCTAGGGCCTGATCAAAATTCCGAAAGTGTCATGCACTCCCCAGACCAAAGATCAGTCAGTTCCCAAAGTTTCAAGTTTCTATCTATCACCGTCTAGGAGTTATCCGGTAAGACGGACGGACGTACGTACGACGAAGACCATTACAATAGCCCCACGTGGGGAAAAAAAAAAAAAACACTAGTGCAGGCCCAGATCAGATGCCACAGGTGTCTGTTCCGGACCGCCACTATTAGCAGGCAGTTCAACACTTGATAATTAATTTCTTTCTTTCAAATAGGCCTAATCAAGGTAACTTGATAATGCAACAAGCTTGAGTCATAATTTTCTTTAATCGTAATAAAGGCGATTTATACACTATATTATCGCATCCTTTAATTATGCCTCCGACATTTTTTTCAACAAGCAAATTACTGATAATCCAACTATGTATTCAATTATCCGGAAACAAAACAGTCAATTAATGTTAATCAGCCACGAGATTGCTGCATCTCGCAAACCGTAAGATTGACCTGCCAATCTTCTAGCCGTGACGCTCTGATTGGCCAAGAGAGTAATACAGACGACTGTCCTCGCCAGGTAATACTTGAACAAGCCTGGCGGCGACGATTAACGGTAAACTTTTGATCCGAAAGCGGTAGCTAAATTTGGAGATCAATTGGACACCCGCTGTCATCTTTTGATTTGATTGAGGTCATTTTACACGGGATTACAGACGCGTCAGGCGAAAAAAAATTGGCATAATTAAGAATCCAAGACAGGAAATATTACACGTACAAAAGCAAAAACAGGCGTAAAAATACGCCGGATTCGGCGTTTCCAAGAACTCTGATAACTGTGCTTAGCTGAGTTTCACAACTGTGCCTTTTCCTAAATGCATGTTGTCTGTCTGACAAAAGTGGGTCGGTCTAAAACGCTGAATTTCTTGCTGAATTCAGCGACCTGCTGATCAGCTTAAGGGGTCTAAAACGCTGAATTGCTGATATGCTGAATTTTATTATTTACATGTTTTTCACGGCGTATTTTGCTTGGGTTTTGGGATTTGTTATTATGAAGTCCATAAATATAGTAAGCAATGATTAAGAGAAATGATTATTGTTTTTTATTATTATTTTCTTTTGATGAGCGACTGAAAATAGCCGTAAAACTCGCAGTCAGCTGCAAGTAACCCAAAATTTAAATGACTATTTGCAGTCATTCTATATGACTGCAATTTACATTTTTCGGCCCCCGCCCATCGGGGCTTCAAGTAATAGATGGGCTGCATGATGCTTCCACGCAGAGCTGAAACCGACCCGAACACGAGTACTGGGAAACCGCTTAGATGATCTAATTGAAGCAATGCGGTGCGAGTCGGACCGTCCATGCTTATAAACCCTATTGGTTTCATTGGTCGACAGGGCTTGAGATGTCATTTCATCTCAATGTGGGGTAAAAGTCCCACAAAATCCTAAACGACCTATACTATGTTGACGGGGACGTTAAACTTCAAATCAAACAAATGTGTCACCGAAGACTCGGATCAGACTGTGTATCTAAGCAGTCTATTCATAATATGCATGGACGCTCATCATGAAAACATGCCTATATATTTTCGACCTCATCAAACCCCGCTTTTATATAGTAAAGTCGGGGGTTGGATGATTAATCATTATTTTTCTTATTTCTGATCTAAAACATAGGTTGTGTGTACTCGTTTCCAGACTAGGTTTTGTGCAGAAACAAGAAAATATATTAATTTTTTATCTGGAATTGTTCATTCTGTAAGTATATTTTAATATGCTAAAACAAAGTATGTACATGTATGTTTTATATTGCATGCTTGGTTGTTTTGTTGGATTTGGGGTGAACAAGCTAAAAGCGGAATAAATAAATAAATCTTGACGTATAATTAATGACAACCGCCCTGTGACTCAATAATCGGTAGCTTGATAATCGTTTAACGAAGGCGTTGAGTGGTTATTGGAATGTCAGTTGTTATCGATAAATACATTATAGGATTTCAATAAACTGTAGCCCGCTAATCGATTAACGAAGGCGTTGAGTGGTTATTGACATGTCATTTGTTATCGATAATTGCATTATAGCTCTGCAATCACAACCACAAAAAGGTATACATGTCTCTGTGGTCCCCGTTCAGTCATAGATAAGACATCAAAGTACTGAAAGTACTGAGGAAAGTTGATTTATGAGGAATAATTATTATATAACAATGTTAGTCGTAAATCAAGCAGTTATCTAGATATTTTGTTGAAACAAATATAGAGACTAACTTCCCATATCACAGGTCCTGGTGTATGAATGACATTTGACGTGTCACCAGTAACAATTCTGAATCTGGTTCTGATTTGACAAGGTCTAAGTGGGTTAAAAATTCGACAAAGAAAAAATTATTCATCGATTGTTTTGAGTTAAACGACAGGGCAACCCTAGTGGATCATTTTTGTCTTCTCATAGAGAAAGGGGAAAAGAGATAGAAGAGACAGTAGAGAAGATGATGTGTTTGTTTTTTTTGTTTGATTTGAGGTTTAACGTCCCCGTCGACACTGTAAAGGTCATTTTGGAGACGTTGCTTCCAATTTGTGGGACTTTTACCCGACATTGAGATGAAATGACATATCAAGCCCTGCCGCCCAATGAAACCAATAGGGTTCATAAGCATGGACGGGCCGACTCACACCGCTTTGCCTGGGTAGGCTTAGATCCTCTAAGCAGTTTACCAGTACTCGTGTGCGGGTCGGTTTCAGCTCTGCGTGGAAGCATCATGCAGCCCATATATTTCTTCAAGCCCCGATGGGCAGGGCCGTTGTAGAGAAGATGAAAGTGAGGGACAGAGGAGAAAGAGGAAAATGAATGGAAGTGTAGGAACAGAATAAATATCAACACTCCCTCATTACAAGGGGCAGCAGGTGTTGCCCAACTGTAAGTCAATATCAGCTGGACTCCCCAGTGACATAAGAAACACATCGCCATTGCCTCACTCAACTACCCCCCGAAGAAAGTACGGAAGAAAGAAAGATAAACGTGCCAACCAATTTCTTCATGGTCCAACCATAAATTTCTAAATTAGCTCAGTACATATCTGCTAATAATCTTACAGAGAAGTTCTCCTAACGGGAGACCCCCGCCCATAGGGGCTTGAAGAAATATATATGGGCTGCATGATGCTTCCACGCAGAGCTGAATCCAACCCGCACACTAGTACTGATAAACCGCTTAGAGGATCTAAGCCTGTCCAGGAACCGCGGTGCGAGGCGGAGCGTCCAAGCAAATAAACATTATTGGTTTCATTGGGCGACAGGGCTTGAGAAGTCATTTCATCTCAATGTCGGGTAAAAGTCCCACAAAATTGGAAGCAAGTCTCCAAAATGACCTTTACAGTGTTGATGGGGAAGTTAAACCTTAAATCAATCAATCAATCTCCTAGCGGGCACATGATGTCTTAGCAACGTCGCATCAACGTCGCATTGATACGACGATGCACATAGGTTGTGCAGCCGCTTGGAGCTATGTTCCTTGGGGCGTCGGGACATAAAAAGGAAAATAACTTGACAAAAAAAGATCATTTTTTAAACCATTTGATTTAGACATTATAACTCTGGTCAGACATCGCGTTTACCCAAGGCGAATTAAAATACGTTTATTCCCACCTGTACGGGGTCCTAAAAACATTAACCCATACATGTCAATTGTTTCATTTATGTGACATTTGGAAACAGTTAAGATAGATTAGAGGCCACAGAATGTTGCGTCTGATCGGTTTCTTTACTATTTGCTAAAGTACGGAACTTGATTTAAACAACACGTGTATTTGCTAAAGTACGGAACTTGATTTAAACAACACGTGTTTTGTAATATTAGAGCTCTCGAAAGCAGGCAAATTGTAGGTCAGTAAAGGGTTGTTTAGTTGGTCAATGATAAGCTAACCCTTTTAACCCTGTAGACCGGTGCAGACGCCGAGGTAGAAATACACTGTATCTATGCAAACCTTGTAGATCCTGATAAGACGGCACGTAGCTAGAACGTCTCGCCAGAATCTACATGTACACTGTTTGTCATCCTGTCGGTGAACTAATCAGAAATCCTTTTCTATAAGAATATGTTTAAAGCGAGAAGAGTCCTGTTTAGAAACTCAGGGATGAAAGAGTAAAACATAAATATCACCGAAAAGCGCGTAGGAAAATAGTTCCAGAGTACTGTTTGCTTTTCAGAATTTGTCTTTCTGTGCCAATTTATATTCAATCCGTATAAAGTCTCGAAAACTGAAATGTTTTGAAAGACGTTCCATGCGGGGCCGGCCTGCAAAATTAATTTTCAAGAGTTCATTTGGACTATTTTATGCAGCGTACGAACAACGGAAGTGGAGCAACGCGGTCCAGTACCGGAAGTAGAAATGTAATGACAAAGAAACTTGATTTAAAAAATCAACTTTCAAAAATAGGAATTGCATCCAGAAAAATTACCTTTATGCATTTAAATTCTTAAATCCCACTTTAATACAGTTAATCTGGGGGGGGGGGGGGTTACAGGGTATACATTATTTTTCGTGGGATTCGTTATAGATTTTGTGGGACTATTTGTACCCGACATTGAGATTCCAAGCCCTGCCGTCTAATGAAATGAACAGGGTTTATATGGATTGACTCGCACAACTTTACGTTAAGGTCATTTGGAGACGTTGCGTAAAATTTTGTGGGTCCCATCAATCGGGGCTTTAAGAAATAGATGGGCTGCGTGATGCTTCCACGCAGAGCTGAAACCGACCGCACAAGAGTACTGGTAAACCCCTTATAGGATCTAAGCCTGTCCCGTCAAACCGGTGCTGTGTTTGTTTGATTTGAGGTTTAACGTCCCCGTCAACACTGTAAAGGTCATTTTGGAGACGTTGCGAGTCGGACCGTCCATGCTTATAAACCCTATTGGTTTCATTGGGCGACAGGGCTTGAGATGTCATTCATCTCACCGTCGGGTAAAAGTCCCACAAAATTGGAAGCAGCGTCTCCAAAATGACTTTTACAGGGTTGACGGGGACGTTAAACCTCATATCAAACAAACAAACAAACAAATCTCAATGTCGGGAAAAAGACCCACAAAATTGGAACCAATGTCTTCAAAATTACCTATACAGTTTTGACGGGGACATTAGGCCACAATCAAACAAACTATCATGTTTGTTGGACTATTACCAGACACTGACGTTGCTGACAATGATCATGTAGCCATTCTATTTCTTTTGGTTTTGGGGTTTGCGTTAGTCTTCTAATTTCTATTACAGTACACGGGTTGTGGGTTGTCGTTTTACTCATGTTTCTAGTCAAAATATGGATTGTGGGCGCTAGTAAGAACCACTTTGGTAAGGTGGTACTAATAAGAATCCACAATCTTTGTTTCTGAACAAAAATAAGAACAATAATCAATAGGGTATTATGATTATACCCGTCCGCTCGGAGCGGGGACCGCAACCAGACCTAGCTCTTCCCCGTAAATCTGAGTGCCAAGCGAGGAGCAGCTAGTACCATTTTATACGGAGTGGACACTACCAAATGAGCTGTCGCGGCCGGTTTATAGTATTGTCCTATATGTGTTAATTCCATTAAGTATTAAAGTGTGGGGTAGCCCTGACGGCAATTCACATCTTCAAGTAGGACAATTCACACCTGCAAGTAGGACAATTCACACCTACAAGTAGGACAACAGTAGTTAATCCTATCATTCAGATAAGTGTGTTCTTAAAGAATATGATACAGTAGTTAATTTTCTCGAACGCGTATCAACAACCTTTGTTTTTGAACAGAATTGAGAGAATTATTGTTTAGCACAGCAAACCTTATTAGTGAATGGTGTCCTTATATATACAGAAAACCCCAGTTTTCTCTATAAAAATTGGGGTTTATGGGGAATGGGAACACCTTCAGGAGAGCACCTTTTGTCTCCAATGTCAACAGGGGTCAACTCTTAAAGAAAAGAATTTGCTCCTGAGAAGCAAATTCTTTCCTTTAAGAGTAGACCCCATTTTCAGTAGAACAGGGCTTATATAACAGCGAACAGGAAGTCCAGAAAGTTGTCTCCCTTTGAAAAATGGCGAAAAAATATGTCAGGTGTTCTCATACCCATTAAAGGGGTAAACGTTGCACGGACTTGTAGGATGTTGATCAGAAATAAGAAATTTTTTGTGGTCTATGTACAAGTGTATTTCTTTCATTCTTAAATAAGTATTGCAGGATTAACTGTTAAGTTGTTGTTTGCCAGCGGTCTGTTGCAAATTTTCAAATGGAATCTTACACGGCACTTATTTTGTTTTTCTTCATTCTTCCCTGTTTGGCTAGTAGAGTTTAATGGCCAAATCAAGATTATTTAATAAGCTGGGATTAATGTTACATAGAACAAAAAGTGGTTCAGCTTGCTATTCTGCATCAAGCAGTTATGTACATCATTCTAGCTGACATTTAATTAAGAAAGTCCATGTAATGAGTTACCAAAAGGGTAAAGTCCATGGGTTGTACGTGCGCATACATGATATTTGATGTCTGTTCAAGATTTGACCGGTTCTCTTTAGAATTGCTTCATTGTGGCTCATTAGAAAAGTCTAGAAGAGTGCTCACACAGCCTAAAAATGAACAATTCCAGATAAAGAATTAAAATATTTTTCTTGTTTCTGCACAAAACCTAGATTGGAGGCGGTTCTAACGAGTACAAACAACCTATGTTTTAGATCAGAAATAAAAATAATGATTGTCCCTCAAACCATCCCCCTCCCCCCCCCCCCCCCCCCCCCCACACACACGTTTACAATATAAAAGTGGGTTTCGAGGGGGTCAAAAATATATAGGCATGTTTTCATGATGAACGTCCATGCATATTATGAATAGAGTGCTTGGATGCGCAGCCTGATCCGAGTCTTCTGTGACATACATGTAAGTTGCAGGAATATAGAATGACTGCAAATAGTCATTTAAACGTTTTGTGGGTATTTGCAGTTGACTGCACGTTTTATGGCTATTTTCAGTCGCTCTTCCGTAAAACGAAGTAAAAAAAAGTATATAATCATTTCTTTATCATTGCATACGCAGTAAATGTGCATATACTTGTATATATGTATGTATGTTGGCCGTTTCACGGGAGATTGGCGCTTGGCAGTTAACGAATCGTCGGACTGGGCGAGTTGCCCAACGCATGTATTTATCTATTTTTAAATCATCAAATGCATCGGCCTTATGATTTACTCTCGAAGGGAGCCCAACTCCCGTGGATCTGTCCATATTCCTTGGTATCATATACTGTTGAAAGTTTAAAGACCAACCACAGCGAGCACCACATGTTTGAGCGGCGTCGCCTCATCGTCGTTGCAACGACGTTGCATTTACGCCGACGCGATGCCGCGCACACGATGTGCGCACACTGAGAATGTACACTCCGCCCCGAACTTGTACAATGTCGCTATGAACACATGCACGTTTAATTACAGTCTGATGCTTGTTGCAGCCATGTTATTTTCTGTTGATATATTATGTCAAAATTTTTTCTCTTATGCCACCTGTGAGTGGCCTGAGATTGATTTACAAAATAAAGTTCTTGTTCTGTTCTGTTCTGTTCTGTTCTGCTTACTATATTTATGGACTGCACAATAAAAAATCCCAAAACCCAAGCAAAATACGCCGCGAAAAACATGTAAATAATTAAATTCAGCATATCAGAAATTCAGCGTTTTAGACCCCTTAAGCTGATCAGCAGCTCGATGAATTCAGCAAGAAATTCAGCGTTTTAGACCGGCCCGACAAAAGTTTCTGTTCGTCCAAGTGGGCCATGATGTTTGAGCAGACTATATGTTCCAGCAATTTACACAGAACACAAGTCAGAGACACAGGGCGATAATTACGGACAAGAGCCCTATCTCCTTTTTGAAGAGTGGACAGATGTTTGCTAAGAGCCATTCTTTGGGGGTTTCACCCGTATCAAGAGACTGTTGAAACAGGTGTTTCATTTAATAATTCAGTAATTTTGTATGGTAATCTGAGGCTGAGATGCAAGTCTAATTTGTGTGTTAAAAATTCACCCCTCCTCAAAAAAAAAAAAAAATAATAATAATAAAAAAATAAAAACAAGATGTGTTTGTGAAACACGAACATGTCCCCGGCATGGTCATTTTTTTTCAAAATTGGTCACAGTTCAAGGACAAGGTCACAGATCAATTTGTTTTATTTGAGTGGGAAGCCCTTGACACAAGGAACTTACATGCCAAATATGAAGGCCCTATCTTAAACGGTTCAAAAGTCATGAACAATAATATTTTTTTCTTTAAAGTAGGTCATAGGTCAAGGTCACAGGTAAAAAAAAATTGCATTAATGTAAAGCTCTTGTTACAAGGAACCTACATGCCAAATATGTAGGCGCTATTGTAAACGTTTCAAAAGTTATGAACAATTTTATTTTAAGTAGGCCAGTGGTCAAGGTCATGGTCAAAACATTTTGCATGAATGTAAAGTTCTTATCACAGGGAACCTACATGCCAAATATGAAAACTCTCCCAAATGGTTCGAAAGTTGATTCCAGGACATTTGCCCCCCAATGAAAAAGTGTATTAATGGACATTTGCCCCCCAGTTGAAAATACAACCTGGACATTTGCCCCCCACTGCTTATTTTTGGTATGGAAATTTGCCCCCCAGTGCTTATTTCAGAAAGGGATATATATTGAAATCAGTAGTAAGTTGTCC
Source organism: Lucinisca nassula (assembly GCA_963580285.1). Classification (NCBI taxonomy): domain Eukaryota; kingdom Metazoa; phylum Mollusca; class Bivalvia; order Lucinida; family Lucinidae; genus Lucinisca; species Lucinisca nassula. Next base: position 181,131,717 of record OY757010.1, read on the forward strand.
CCTACAAACTAACAAACAAACAAACAGACAGGGCAAAAACAATATGTCCCCGCTATCGCTACCGGGGGACATAAAACTATTGCTTATAGATTGTTTTTAAAAAATATAAATAAATGGCTTATTTCATCAACTGAAATCAACACATTGCATTCATCTTCTGCTATTATTTGTATTGGGGACTAATTGCCTATCTGGCTAAGATAACAAGGTGTGAAAGACAGTAAAAATTAAATATTATAAGAAGAAAAGATGAAAGTAAAGGATTTATCAGATACAGTAAATTGAAAATGCAATAAATTTTATGATGAATATAGAGACATTCTTTTGTGAAACAAACAGACTGTGGAATTTATGAAAGATTTTACAGTTTTAAGTGAACATACATGTAATTCTAGCTGCTTTAGCTTACAAGAAAATGGTTCAATCAGTGTGCTGTAGGATGATGACTACTTAGTCATGGTGTTTATAGTTTTAAGTATTTTTTACCTTCGGTATTATTTATAGTAAGACTAAAGGCAAAATATATTTATAAATTAACATATCCAATATTTTATGGTGTTTTTTGTTCCATTTTTAAGGATTCCAATTTGGTCTAGGCAGATCCAGAATCTGCCTAGCCAGATTGGAATTCTTATCTGGCCTAGACAGATTCTGGATCTGCCTGGACCAAATTAGAATTCTAATTTGGTCTAGACCAAATTAGAATTGTCTAGACCAAATAAGAATTCTAATCTGGCCTAGGCAGATTCCGGATCTGCCTAGATTCCAATCTGGCCTACGACACATATAAACCTTATTGGTTTCATTGAGCGACAGGGCTTGAGATGTCATTTCATCTCAATGTCGGGTAAAAGTCCCACAAAATTGAAAACAACATCTCCAAAATGACCTAATTAACATCCCCGTCAACACTGTATAGCCTATACAGTGTTGACGGGGATGTTAAACCTCAAATGAAAACAAATTTGATTGCTCATATCTCTGTAGCCACATGTTAGATTATTTTTATAATGGTACAGAATATCACTATATAGCATTAACTTTCATACGGAATATCTGAGCTCCTGGGTCAAGCCCCTGGGTGGGCAGTCTGTCCGTTTGTTAACTTTTACGTCAAAGTTTTGTATGAAACCATTTTGATTACTCATATCTCTGTAACCACGTTAGATTCTCTTCATATTTGGTACAGGATATCTCTATAGCATTACCTTTCATAATTATGGAATATATAAGATCCTGGGTCAAGCCATTTGGTGGGCTGTCTGTCCGTTTGTCAACTTTTAGGTCAGAGTTTTGCATTAAACCGTTTTGATTGCTCATGATATCTCTATAGCATTACCTTTCATATGAAATATCTAAGCTCCTGGGTCAAGCCCCTGGGTAGGCTGCCGTCTGTTCATCAACTCTGGAGCAGTCTGATCTGGGTCTTCACTGTTTGCTTCTATCTATCTGTCCCTATACTTAAGATCATTATGGTATATTCAGTATTACATTGTATTCAACTATGCTAAAGCCTTTCATTGTAATTATCTTACTACATGTATTCACAGGTAAAGAAAGATGGCAGAAAGACCTGAAGACCTGAATTTGCCCACAGCTGTTATTACCAGAATAATTAAGGATGCCGTAAGTCATAAGATTTTCCGCATGCAGTTTCTTAAACTTGTAATAATTTTTTTTTTTGTCACACCTGCTTGTAGCAGGGTGCGACATAGGCGTCAACTTTTCTGTCTCCATCCGTCTGTTAACATTTAAGTCAAGTTTGACATTTATGTCAAAGTTTGTATTAAAATAGGAAGTGTCTGCTGACAGCCGGCTGGCACCAGACTTTTAGGTCTAGTGACAGCCGGCTGTCACCAGACCTAAAAGTCTGCTGACAGCCAGCTATAATATTTGTTCAATAATAAGCATATTCTTCACTATTAAACTTATCGTCTTTTATGGGATACTATACTACTAACAGAACTTTGTTGAATAGTGAAGGATGCAATATTTTTTATGTGTACTTGTATTTTTGGTTAATGCTGCAATGAACCAGTACTTCAGCTGAAGTGCACGACCCGCCGAATGCTTTTAGCTTTATGAGTGTTACCATATATGGGTATGGCGGCCATTTTGGTCATGTGACCTGGACCTAAAACGGTTCCCCCAATAAATGCGCCTTATCGTAAGGAGCAAAAATATATCTTATACTTTAGTACTGTATTCTGAATCGTTTGCAGGATAAAATGCATTCTCACATTTTCCAATACAAAAGCATATGTGTCAAAGTTTGACCTTGGCAGAAAGAAGGTCAAGGTCAACCCAGGGTCACCATTTTAGCAATTACTGATGGGCCTACGTCCCAGATGCCATTTATCAAGATTCGTGGAAAGCTGCCCAGTGGTTCTGGAGAAGACTATTTTTGAAGGGTTTTTACCATATATGGCTTGGTGGCCATTTTGGTCATGTGACCTGGACCCCATGAGCAAATTTTTGTTTCCCCCATCCCATAGAGGCTCCATATGAAATTTGACTTCAATCGGCCGAACGGTTTCCGAGGAGAAGCAGTTCGAAAATTTTCACATTTTTCGCCTCGGCGAGGCTATACTAAATGCAATGTAATATTTCGCAAGTTAATTGGTTAGATCTCATTGATATCTATCAGTACGCCAAAAATTGTTTGAATATTCCAAGCGTTTAAGTCACTATCACCAATTTTCACAAACGGGTTACGGACGGACAGACAGACAAAACATATATGGCTTGGCGGCCATTTTGGTCATGTGACCTGGACCCCATGAGCAAATTTTGGTTTCCCCCATCCCATAGAGGCTCCATATGAAATTTGACTTCAATCGGCCCGACAGTTTCCGAAGAGAAGCAGTTCGAAAATTTTCACATGTTTCGCCTCGTCGAGGCTATATTAAATGGAGTGTAATATTTCGCAAGTTCATTGGTTAGATCTCATTGATATCTATCAGTATGCCAAAAATTGATTAAATATTCTAAGCGGTTAAGTCACTATCACCAATTTTCACAAACGGGTTACGGATTTTTCGCCTAGGCGAGTCTATAGTAATGGGAATGTTATATTTCGCAAGTTCATCGGTTAGATCTCATTGATATCTATCAGTATGCCAAAGATTGTTTAAATATTCCAAGCGGTTAAGTCACTATCACCAATTTTCACAAACAGGTTATGGACGGACAGACAGACAGACCATATACGGCTTGGCGGCCATTTTAGTCATGTGACCTGGACCCTATGAGCAAATTTTGGTTTCCCCCATCCCATAGAGGCTCCATATGAAGTTTGACTTCAATCGGCCCAACGGTTTCCTAGGAGAAGCAGTTCGAAAATTTTCACATTTTTCGCCTCGGAGAGGCTATACTAAATGGAATGTAAAATTTGCAAGTTCATTGGTTAGATCTCATTGATATCTAACAGTAAGCCAAAATTTTTTTAAATATTCCAAGTGGTTAAGTCACTATCACCAATTTTCACAAACGGGTTACGGACGGACAGACAGACAGACCATATAATGCTTGGCGGCCATTTTGGTCATGTGACCTGGACCCCCTGAGCAAAGTTTCGTTTCCCCCATCCCATAGAGGCTCCATATGAAATTTGACTTCAATCGGCCCAACGGTTTCCGAGGAGAAGCAGTTCGAAAATTTTCACATTTTTGCCTTGGCGAGGCTATACTAAATGCAATGTAATATTTCGCAAGTTAATTGGTTAGATCTCATTGATATCTATCAGTACGCCAAAAATTGTTTGAATATTCCAAGCGTTTAAGTCACTATCACCAACTTTCACAAACGGGTTACGGACGGACAGACAGACAAACCATATATGGCTTGGCGGCCATTTTGGTCATGTGACCTGGACCCCATGAGCAAATTTTGGTTTCCCCCATCCCATAGAGGCTCCATATGAAATTTGACTTCAATCGGCCCGACAGTTTCCGAGGAGAAGCAGTTCGAAAATTTTCACATGTTTCGCCTCGTCGAGGCTATATTAAATGGAATGTAATATTTCGCAAGTTCATTGGTTAGATCTCATTGATATCTATCAGTATGCCAAAAATTGATTAAATATTCTAAGCGGTTAAGTCACTATCACCAATTTTCACAAACGGGTTACGGATTTTTCGCCTAGGCGAGTCTATACTAATGGGAATGTTATATTTCGCAAGTTCATCGGTTAGATCTCATTGATATCTAACAGTAAGCCAAAATTTTTTTAATTATTCCAAGTGGTTAAGTCACTATCACCAATTTTCACAAACGGGTTACGGACGGACAGACAGACAGACCATATAATGCTTGGCGGCCATTTTGGTCATGTGACCTGGACCCCCTGAGCAAAGTTTCGTTTCCCCCATCCCATAGAGGCTCCATATGAAATTTGACTTCAATCGGCCCAACGGTTTCCGAGGAGAAGCAGTTCGAAAATTTTCACATTTTTGCCTTGGCGAGGCTATACTAAATGGAATTTAATATTTCGCAAGTTCATTGGTTAGATCTTATTGATATCTATCAGTATGCCAAAAATTTGTTTAAATATACCAAGCGGTTAAGTCACTAGCACCAATTTTTACAAACGGGTTACGGATTTTTCGCCTCGGCGAGGCTATACTAAATGGAATGTAATATTTCGCAAGTTCATTGGTTAGATCTCATTGATATCTATCACTATGCCAAAAATTGTTTAAATATTCCAAGCGGTTAAGTCACTATCACCAATTTTCACAAACGGGTTACGGACGGACAGACAGACAGACCATATATGGCTTGGCGGCCATTTTGGTCATGTGACCTGGACCCCATGAGCAAATTTTGGTTTCCCCCATCCTATAGAGGATCCATATGAAATTTGACTTCAATCGGCCCAACGGTTTCCGAGGAGAAGTTTGAAAATTTTCAGATTTTTCGCCTCGGCGAGGCTATACTAATTGGAATGTTATATTTCGCAAGTTCATTGGTTAGATCTCATTGATATCTATCAGTATGCCAAAAATTGTTTAAATATTCCAAGCGGTTAAGTCATTATCACCAATTTTCACAAACGGGTTACGGACAGACTGACAGAATGACAGAATGACACGGTGATTTTAGGGCACTCTTAGAAAATCAACCGACTTCAGTCGGTCGTTTTTTCTGCAGGTCGTGCAATTTGCAACTTAGAATCATGTTCAGTGAATAGCAAGAAGGATATTTCTAGGCAAGTTCCAACCTGTGGATAAAGCTGGGCTTAGGCTTAAATCCATCACTGGTTGCTTTTGCATATGCAAAGCAGTGGGGTTGGGGATGGGGGGGGAGGGGTGGGGTTGGAGGTGATAGGCACACACTGCATCTGGGTTTGAAAAAACATAACATAGAAGACAGATGCTGCAATTGTAATATAATGGGAACTCAACTGGTGATTCACTGAATGGGGAAGTCTCCTGGAATAAAGTGCATGCTACCAAAATCCACCTAGCTGAAGAACAAATACAGGTCCTAGCCAAGGGGCTTGCCGCTTTCAACTACATATAATAAAGGAAATAAACAGTCTTTTTCATAAGAAAAGTATGCCCCCACTAGGCACTATAAATATGATCCCAATAACTGTTTGGCTTGAAAATGAGGACCGGCTCATTTAGGCTTTGTTATGTTGCCATGACAAACTGGCATAGTGGGTAGGAGCATTTACTCTTAGACTTAATCAATAGGTCTCCCACTGCTGTGGGCTGTGGTTCGAGTCTGGCTCTGGCCATGACTTGTTAGTTGCCAAGTTCTGCAAGGGAAGGTCAGGTGTTTTTCTCTGGGTACTCCAGTTTTCACCAACTAACAGTTCGCTCAAAATAATCTTGAAATACCCATGACTCCAAATCCAAAACAAAAAAACAACAAGGGAAGAGGGGCATGTATTAGATGCGGATCCTGTCTGCATTGATGTCAGCGACTCAGCATGACCTGTTTGAGGCAGTGTATCACCTGAACCTATTGCGACCAAACTTACATGGTTATATCACTAGGATGGGGAGTGTCATTGCGTTTTGATGACCTTTTATACATGTACCTTATGTTCAAGGGCACAGGCCCCTAAAAGCTGTCAATTTTGGACCAAAAAGGGCTAGTCTGCACACATAAATGAATCAATGAATTTTGGTCAAGCTTCATTACCACCTACCAAACCAACCAAAGATTTGATTACTCCAATTATGGGGACCTTGACCTAATTTTCAAGGTCATTGGCTCCTGAAAACTTAATGTTTAGCCCAAAATGGCTTTTCTGTATCCCAAACTCATGAAAAAATTGATGAGTGTTGGTCTAACTTGGTACATTGCTAGCTCTGTAACTGGATCAGGAGATATGGTAAGATAAGCAAAAACGGGCCTCCGTGGCCTAGTGGATAAGAGCGCTGACTCTCAGTCATTAGGTCTCTCACCGCCGTAGGTTTGAGCCTCGCTCGGGCCACGTGTGAGACGCCAAGTTCTGCAACGGAAGGTCAGGTGGTTTTTCTCGGGTTACTCCGGTTTTCGCCCACCTCTGATTAACGATCGGCTCGATATGAGTGAAATAATCTTGAAAGGGCCGTAAAACCCAAACCAAAAAAAAAAAAAAAAAAAAAAAAAAAGATAAGCAAAAATTGAACTCTGTTTGGACCCTTGCAACCTTGAAAAGTAGATCCAGGTCATCAAAATCTATTCCAATTTGGCTGGAATTCACTATTTGGTTCAGGAGATGTGCAAATTGGGTAAAAGTTGGAATTTTCGAAAACATGTTGGGCCCTTTTGACCTTAAAAAGTAGGTCATGGTCATCAAAATTTAGTCAAGTATTTTGTGTGTTGAACTCATAATAGACCATATTAGACTAGAGATCATCATTTGGTCCAGAAGACATACAACAGAATCTTTGTTTTGTCTGGCTGTGTTGAGTTTTTACATCCCTGTCAATACTATTATGGTCATTTTGGAGATGTTGCTTCCAGTTTTTTGGAACTTTTACCTGACATGTAGATGAAATGACATCTCAAGCCCTACCTCCCATAGAAACCGCTTGGGTTAAAGGAGCGGTCCGACTCACATTGCCTTTTCCTGGGCAGGCTTAGACTTGAGCGGTCCACCAGTACTCAAATTCGATGGATTTCACTTGGAAGCGTCATGTAGCCCAGTCTATTTCTCTAAGCCCCAATGGAGTTGAGTCAGGATCATAAAACTTAGTCACTGTCATTTCTGTTCTTAGTGATGTGCTTATTACAATATGTTGAAGACCTTGCCCAATAGCCTATAATAGTTCCCCATCCCCTTTGATGGGCGACAAATTTAATATAGACTCATTAGGCAAGTTCTTCCATATATTGTACTTCTTTTTGACTCTATCAAGCTGATTGGCTCCCACGATGCTTCCACACAAAGCTGAAACCGACCACACACAAGTAATGGTAAACCGCTTAGAGGATCTTAACCTGCCCAGGCAAAGCATTAGAGTCGGACCGCCCATGCCCATTGGGCGACAGGGCTTGAGATGACATTTCATCTCAATGTCAGGTAATGGTCCCACTAAATTGGAAGCAACATCTCCAAAATGACCTACACTGTTGACAGGGGCCTTAAACCTCAAATCAAACAAACTACCAGCTTGATATAAAAGAAGTTGCTAAATTATATACAACTAATAATAACTTTTCAATTCAATTTTCACTATATAACAAAGTTTAGAAAGTAGTATAGTATCTCATGAAAAAGAATAATTTTAAAAGTTGAAAAGAAATACAAATGTACTTACTATTAAACAATTTTTATTGCTGGCTGTCAGCAGACTTTTAGGTCTGGTGACAGCCGGCTGTCACTAGACCTAAAAGTCTGCTGACAGCCGGCTGTCAGCAGACCTCGCCATTAAAATAAACTACAAAGCTGATCAACCGTCAAACCTTGAATGAAACATCTCCCCGACCTTCTGACTTGGTAGGCACCTTGATCTGGTGACCTTGACCTATATTTTGCGTTCCAGTGACCTTGACCATTACATGTATGTCAGGGTTCGACATTTACGTCAGAGTTAGTAGTGTAATCAACTATAAGACTAACCAACCATCAAACCTTGCATGAAACATCTCCCTTAGCTCTCACTAGGCAGGCATCTTGATCCAGTAACCTTGACCTATATTTTACGCTCCAATGACTTTGACACAAATTACCCCGATGTTCCAGAGCTTCTCAAATAAAAGGCTTACAACCATCAAATTTTGCAACGTGCTTCGCCTAGATGTACTGACTCTGCAGGTACCTTGACCCGATGACCTTGACCTATATTTTACACTCAAGTCATTTTGACACAATTTACATTGGTGTTCCAGATCTCCTCAAATAAAAGGCCTACAACCATCAAATCTTGCATAGTGCTTCTCCTAGATGTACTAAGTCTGCGATACCTTGACCTAAATTTTACGCTCCAGTGACATTGACACAATAAGTCCATGGTCCAGATCTCCTCAAATAAAAGGCCTGCAACCATCAAATCTTGTATATTGCTTCTCCTAGATGAACTGGCTCTACAGGTCCATGACCTGGTGACCTTGACCTATATTTTACGCTCCAGTGACTTTGACACAATTTACGTCCATGTTCCAGATCTCAAATAAAAGGCCCACAACCATCAAATCTTGCATAGTGCTTCTCCAAGGTGTACTGACTCTGCAGGTACCTTGACCTCGTGACCTTGACCTATATTTTACTCTCCAGTGACTTTGACACAGTTTACGTTGATGTTTCAGATCTCAAATAAAAGGCCTACAACCATCAAATCTTGCATAGTGCTTCTCCTGGAGTACTGACTGCATGTACATTGACCCGATGACCTTGACTTATTTTTTGCACTCTCATTACTTTTAGTCATTCATATCTTCTTGTCTATAAGGTCTACACACTAGTACTGGTAAACAGCTTTGAGGATCTAAGCCTGTCCAGGAACCGCGGTGCGAGGCGGACCGTCCATGCTAATAATCCCTATTGGTTTCATTGGGCGACAGGGCTTGAGATGTGATTTCATCTCAATGTCGGGTAAAAGTCCCACAAAATTGGAAGCAACGTCTCCAAAATGACCTTTACAGTGTTGACGGGGACGTTAAACCTCAAATCAAACAAACAAAACAACTACATGTACCAAACCTCCTACATTTACTGACTCTGCAAGTACCTTGACCTGGTGACTTTGACCTATATTAAGCGCTCCAGTTACTTTGACACATTGTATGTCAACATTCGATATGTCCTAAAATAACTCGCCTACAACCACCAAACCTTGCATTGTGCTTTTGGCATGAAGAACTGATTTTGTGTATGAAAATAGCTGGGAGAGTGGCAAACTTTGTAGACCCTGATTAGACGCCGCATTTGCCCTGGCCTGTCTGTCCAAATTTGTTTGTTCATTTGATTTAAATGGCTTCACATTCTTTCTTGGAGATTGATCATGTTATCTTTTCTACAGTCATTCCCAGAATCCCTCGAGCTGATTCAAGAAGGGCAGTTGTCAGTTTCTGCCGAAAGAATGTGCACTGTACTGGTTAGCCGCTTACGTATAAGCTTGCCCAGGAAAAGTGTGGATAGGTAAACTGACCAGCTCAAAAATGACCAAAAAGTGTTGATGGGGCCATTAAACTCCAATACAAACAAACAAACAAAAAAAAAAGGTATACAGTAAAAATCCTAACACCTTCAGGACTTGCTGTAATTCTCCTAAAATTTTAACAAATTTGTTTCATGGTCCAGCAAGGAGTCCAAAAAGTGCAGACAGAATGACAAACAGTGAAGACCCTGATCAGACTGCTCCAGTTTGATATGGGTCTGCACTGTTTGTTTTAGCCTATCTGTCAAAATACTTCGGATCATTATGGTACATAGTTTGCTTAACAGCTTAATTTGAGTACATTCCTTAAGTTTTTCTAAAGTTAAAGTATCATGGGGACCTTGATCATTTAGTGTTACAATTGGGCTACTATTTGTGCAGAAACAAAATGTGAGAAAGCAAAAGCTAAATGTACTGAAATCTTTAGCCAGTAAGTCCAAATGTGTTGCAAGACCATTTGATTGGTTGAGAATAACATTCTGGGTTGTACCAAAGGGGGCACTGGCAAACAGTTCTGGCACAAATCAGATGTCCCAGGCCAGAATGTGGATTCTGATCAGGGCCTTCACTGTCTGCAAAAAAAAATGTCTTTTTAATTAGTTTCTATAATCACCTCAACCTGATACCCATTAATGCTCTGCATGCTGAATATTTTTTTACTGCAGACATTTTATACAGGATCTTACATGAGTGTTCATGCATTATTGAATTTATTAAACGAGTTGAGGAAAAGGGATAAAATGCGAGGCTCTGCCGAGCATTTTATCACTTTTCCTCAACGAGTTTAATAAATTCAATAATACATGAGCACGAATGCAAGATTCTATTTTTCATATGACATTTAAAACGCATTTTATTCACGATTGTTTACAAATATGTCAATATTCCGCCGTTTGTAAACGCGACGTCGTTAAGGACGTCGTACATGTAACGTTACGGGATGTATTTAGCTAATTTGCATATTTAATCCACTAGTGGATTATCGAAAATATTACATGGCGTTATTACACTCTCAGACGCGGCGTCATATGATAAAAAATATTTTCCGCTTTTTTTTCTCCAGAAATCGGGATTTGACATTTCATGCAAATTGTCTCCATGTCAAATCCTGTTTTCTGGAAAAATAAGAAAAAAAATCAACAGTTTGTTGTCTGCTGAATCAGCCCAGAGAGTGATAAAGGTTAATTTGAAAATGAGCCCCTGCTAAATGTAATGTGGAAGATTCCATTCGTATAAAATGGAAAGAGTTTCCTACCTCTAAAGGTATTGTCTTCATTCTGCTGGTCAAAGGGCAGGTCTCAGTTTCTCAGTGAAAGAACATCCAGGCTGATCGCTATATACCCCGAACAAATTCGGTCGGGGGATAAAAATGCATAAAATTCGGACACCTTGAGGACATGCTGTAAATCATTAAAAACATGATTATTGATTTTTTATCTCAGTTTTAATACAGATGACCTCCGAACAATACAAGATAGTCAATTAATAATGGATATTAAAAAGTCCAAGCCAGGCCCGGAATAGTGTGGTTAGGTAAGCTTACCAGCTAGATTTGACATAAAGTAGTGTTGATTGCTCTGTTAAACGCCAACACAATTGGTTTGTTTGAATTGAGGTTTTACATCCCTGTCAACACTATTAAGGTTGTTTTGATGATGTTGCTTCCAATTTTGTGAGACTGTTACCCAACATGGGGACAAAATGACATCTCAAGCCGTGCTGCCCAAACAAACCAAAAGGGTTTGTATGTAGGGATAATCCGATTGGCAGCACTTTGCCTGGGCAGGCTTAGACCCTCTAAGAAGTTTACCAGTACTCATAATCATGATTTGGTCAGTCTCAGTTTTGCATGGAGCATCATGCAGCCCAATCCGTTTCTTCAAGCCCTTATTGGCGGGGGCAAACAACACAGTAATGTTGGTCAGGGCCCAATTGTTCAAAACTTTCTTTAGCTTAAGGGGAATGGGAACACCTTGCAGAATTTTCCGCCATTTTTCGAAAAGGGAGACAACTTTCGGGAATTCCTGTTCACTTTTGTATAAGCACTGTCCTACCAAAAAAGGAGTCTGCTGTTAAAGGAAAGAATTTGCTCCTCAGGAGCAAATTCTTTCCTTTAAGAGTTGACCCTTCTTGACTTGGGAGACAAAGATACTTTTGCAGGAGTTTCCTGTCCTGAAAGTGTATTTGTTTGTACCCATTCCCCTTAACAGATTTGTTAACTGTTCTAGAAAGAACAATATCTAATATTGTGCTTGGATATTTTTGCTGAATAAATGTGAGATGATAGCCTTGCATTTGCCAATGCTACTCAAATTTATCAGCAGAATTATTTTTTTTATGCCCCCGCCATTCGAAGAATGGTGGAAAAGGCATATAGCGTTGCCCCTGTCCGTCCGTCTGTGTGTCCAAACTTAAACGCGGTCAATAACTTCCTTATTTCTTGATGGATTTTAAAATTACTTGGCAGAAATGTTAACCATCATGAGACAACTTGTCACGTGCAAAACCTTGGTTCGTACCTCCAAGGTCAAGGTCATACTTAGAGGTCAAAGTTAAAAAAAAAGGATCCGAAACTTAAACGCAGTCAATAACTTTCTTATTTCTGGATGGATTTTGAAATTACTTTGTAGAAATGTTAACCATCATGAGACAATGTGTCACGTGCAAAACCCATTTCCGTACCTCCAAGGTTAAGGTCATACTTAGAGGTCAAAGGTAAAAAAAGGGTCCGAAACTTAAACACAGTCAATAACTTACTTATTTCTGGATGGATTTTGAAATTACTTTGAAGAAATGTTAACCATCATGAGACGATGTGTCACATGCAAACCCATATCCGTACCTCCAAGGTCAAGGTCATACTTAGAGGTCAAAGATAAAAAAAAATGGTCCGAAACTTAAACACTGTCAATAACTTTCTTTTCTCTGGATGGATTTTGAAATTACTTGGCAGAAATGTTGGCCATCATGAGAGAATCTGCCTCACACAAAACCAAGGTCCTTACAACCAAGGTCAAGGTCATACTTAGAGGTCAAATGTGAAAAAAAGGTCCAAAACTTAATCACAGTCAATAATAACTTTCTATGGACGAATACGAACAAAGACATATTTTTAGGCGGGGGCATCCGTGTCCTATGGACAGTTTTTTTTGTTTTGTTGCCACATTTAATGATCAAAGTGTTAGCAAACTTTTACTCAACAACTTAGCTTTAACCCAACAACTGGGCCTGGTATACCTGTGTCAGAGAAACACATATCATGGGTATTTTTACATAACAGAATGATAATTTTTGTAAATTCTCAATAAAAAAAGTATGTTGTGGGTATTCATTAGAACCATTAGAAGGTGGTTCAAATGAATACCCACAACATAGGTTTGTACGGAGAAACAAGGAAAGTTATCCTTTATTGTGTTATTACAAAATCGCTATCTTAACCATGCTATGTCTTTATACATGTAATATGTTTCAGATTCCTGATGGTGTAAATGTATCTAAAGAAGCAAGATTAGCTATCTCTAAAGCTGCAAGTGTGTTTGTTTTATATGCTACCTCATGGTAAGCTGAAGACAGTTCACTCATTTACATAACAACAGATAAGATTGGTATTTGGTGATAAATGAAAGATATTTTTCCTTATTTGTCCATATGAACCTATATTGTGGGTTCATGTATTCATTAGAACCACTTCTATGGCCTCCACCCATCGGGGCTTGAAGAAATAGATTGGGCTGCATGATGTTTCCTTGCAGAGCTAAAACCGGCCACACGTGAGTACTGGTAACCGCTTAGAGAGTCCAAGCCTGCCCAGGCAAAAAGGTGCGAGTCGGACAGTCCCTACAGTACATATACCGGTAAACCCTTTTGGTTTGTTTTGGCGGCAGGACTTGAGATGTCATTTCATCTCATTGTTTGGTAAAAGTCCCACAGAATTGGAAGCAATGTCTCCAAAATGACCTAAATAGTGTTGACTGGGATGTAAAACAAAACAAAGTTCGAACAAAACAAAAAGCACTTTGGTTCTAATGAATACCCACACAATAGATCCATATAGAGAATTGACAAAAATTATCATTAAGTTATCACCAAATACCACATTTTCTGTTTCTATGTCAAATTAAGCAGGTTTTACAGGTTTTAACATACTTTTACAAATGATTTGCAGTTATTCTCTCTCTTCTGGTGGTTCAAGAAGGGCAGAACTTGGTCAGTTTTCTGGTGAAAGACTGCCATCCAGGCACATGACGTAATTGTGACGTCATATCAACGTCGGTGCAACGTCATGACTTTTATGCAACGTCACATCAACGTCGGTGCAACGTCACGACGTTGCACCGACATTGAGTTGACGTTGCCCTAGCGACTTGTGCCTGCTGGGTGTTTACTTTGTCTTTATTGTGACACAGCAGTGTCAGAATCAGCAAGACCATAGAAAAGGTTTCATGGTTTCATGACCAGTCTCCACAAAAAATGTTGCTGGCAATCACGGCCCAGTTGGGCAAAACTAATAGCGTTGTTAGTAGGGCTGGCTAATCGGAGCTGAAAAGATAATCGATTATCAGTCCTGTCATTGTGATCGATAATCGATTAGTAATCGCTAGGGTTTTTGTCATAATTTTACCTGTCTGGCTTTCTTCTGAGCATGGCTCTTACCATATGTTGCACTTTACCATATGTATATTTGAACAGACAGGCCTGAGCAAACAGTGTAGACCCAGATGAGACGCCGCAGAATGCGGCGTCTCATCAGGGTCTGCACTGTTTGCCACTCATCCAGCTATTTTAGGCATAACTTTGGGTAGTAAATTGTACCTATCAAGTAATCGATTAAAAGCAAATCAGAAATGATAATCATTTTTGTTGAATTTATCGGTCTATTAATCGATTATACAATTTATCGCGTCAGCCTTAGTTGTTAGTTAATGTGTCGTTGAAATTTTGATAATTTGATATGGCAAATATACAGTATAGCTCCGATATATCGCGGTAGTCGGGGTCCATAGCCCGAAAACCGCGATGTGGTCGGAGCGCGATATAAGTCGCGGTAGTTTGCCGAAATGCCAATACAAGTCGCGGCGATACCACGGGCCGAAAAACTATACAACAACAAAACTATCATTTTATTGTGTTATGATTTCAGGCAAGTGTAAAAAAAATTGTCTACAACTGTCAGTCTTTTTGTGAATCGCAATAATTGCTGCACTGTCAATTTGTCAATTGAGAGACAAACCATCTGTGTATTTATTACGGTTCAAGTATGACACTATTGTTAATCCCTGTCATATAATTGCCACCCTGCGGTGCGTGTCGATAAGGTGTGAAAATATGGTCAAGTTATGTCGCTAATTGGCGTTTATTCTCCAATCATAAAATTTAATCCACAATCAATGTGAAAACGATTTAATCCCTCCTCAGACAATTAGCTACATCTAACGGTAGATGTTTGCATATTAAAAACGGACTTTTCTGCGATCTCGTGAATGTTTATGTTTTGGCGCCAAATAGCAGACGCTGGGCGGGAAAAGTCAAACGCTGTTGTTGGTTATTGACACGGAGCTTTTGGGGATAATTCGGGAGCTGTGCAAAGCGCTGGTTTTCTGTCCACCTCTATTCACAACCGTTTAGCTATCAAGAAAATATTTTTTACCGGTTTCAAACATTTTTTTTTTATGAAAGAGATACACACAATGACATTAAACATGTGTGGGGGTGCTGGAGTCGGATGACGTCATTTACCGATCGTGTGCATGAAAATGGTAGCGGACATCGTTGTCTGATTGAGCATTGAGTGGATTACTCAGTTATGACAAGTTTGGGGAGTAAGATTAATTGTTCGCCAATACCTGTTCTAACTGACGCTAATTGGATTATTTGGTTATAATGTGTGAACTGACAATTGGCGCCTGGTTTAACCTGGTTTTAAATAAATTTTAACAACTTAAAACTCTTATTTTTTTTTTAATTATGAATTTTTTAGGAAAAAAAACGGGATCCACGGCGCGACCGCGATAGATTGGACATCGCGAAATATCGGAACGCGATATATTGGAGCTATACTGTACTAATATTTTTGCTGACAAAATGTGAGCAGCTTTTGCATTTGCTCACATTTGCAAAAGCTGCTCATATTTTTCCAGCAAAAATACTGAAATTTTAGATATTTTATTGCCAGAACAGGTTAACAATATGACCACTAACAAGTAACGAGCTTGTTAAGCTCACGAGGGTTTGAACAGCTGGCCCCACACCCATGACCTCCTGATAACCAGTCAGATGCACATTCGACTGAGCCACTAAGGCTGTTTAGGAAAACGGTGGTTGCTGTATTTACCATAAGAATTCGGACATCTCTACTCCTTACCATACTTGTTCTAAAATTTGAACTAGTACAATTCACTTCCCAATGTTGTGTCTAAAAATAGCTTGATGATAGGCAAACAGTGTAGACCCTGATGAGATGCCGCAGATGCGGCATCTCATCTGGGTCTACACTGTTCGCTCAGGCATGTCTGTCCGAATACCTACGGCAAATATGGTATGCAGTGTCAATGGTGCATTTGACATACTAGAGTCAAACTTCAGTGGCTCAAACACCTTTGGGCCTATGTAACTATGTTCAGGATAGGGGTAGTTAGGGACTAGGGTCCAAGGGTTAATCATGGTGCCAAGTTGGGGAATAATGGGGATAATTAGGGGATACATGTACTTTGGTCTGCTGCAAAATAAAGGTTTGTTTCCTAACACAGTAGAATTGCCACAATCAGACGATTCTAATGCCATCAGGCAATTCTAATGAAATTAGAAAAATGCTATCAGTAGCTGTTGGAAAATTCCATAAGGACTATTTAAAAGAAAAAGTTACAATCCAAGTTCTAATGAGCTATGGCAATGTGCTTTCAGTGTCTGAGTCTCTGATCCTGCCTAAAGATTATGCCAAGAAAAACTACATCAGAAAATGTCATCTGTTAATGTTGTCTGCTGCATCTTCTTGCAAACTTTTCAAACATATTTTTGCATATAGGCAAGCAGTCTGGACCCTGAACAGACTTCTCCTAGAGGAGCAGTACTAGCAAACAATGTGGACTCTGATCAGACTGCTCCCAGAGGAGCAGTCTGATCTGGGTCCACACTTTTATCAACATTGACTTCTTAAGTAACCGGCAGACAATGAAGCAGACAACAATTGTTGTAATTGGCATTTTGAGAGTTAACTTGATACACAAATGGACTATATTGTGTTTTATGAATTGGAATGAATACACGGGAAGCAACCTTGAGAATATTTTAGTCTCCCATGTCAATAGGGGTCTACGTGGAAAGAATGGAAGGAACAAAGTCATTCCTTTAACCCTTATCTTGCTGTTCACGACAACCCCTATCTTTGCAAACAGTGTAGATCCAGATCAGATGGCTTCTGAAGAAGCCATCTGATCAGGATCTACATTGTTTGCCATTCAGATTGTGAATTTGTTGCAATAATTTGCATCAAATAATCCGATTGGTTGATAATCGGCAAAGGGTGTGGCATATATGAATATTCAGCATGAGAAGGGTTAAGAGTAGACTCCTGACAGGTCTCCATGGCCTACTGGGTAGGAGACGAAGAGCGCTGACTCTTAAGCTTTGTTTTGTTTGATTTGAGGTTTAACGTACCCGTCAACACTGTAAAGGTCATTTTGGAGACGTTGCTTCAAATTTTGTGGGACTTTTACCCAACATTGAGATGAAATGACTTCTCAAGCTCTGTCGCCTAAAGAAACCAATAAGGTTTATGAGTATGGACGGTCGGACTCGCACTGCTTTGCCTGGGGAGGCTTAGATCCTCTAAGCGGTTTACCAGTTCTCATGTGCAGTCGGTTTCAGCTCTGCCTGGAAGCATCATGCAGCCCATATACTGGTATTTCTTCAAGCCCCGATGGCCTGGGGCCGCGGACTCTTAAGCATTAAGTCTCTATTTTGCTGTGGCTTTAAGTCATGCTTAGATTATATGTGAAATGCCAAGTTCTGCAACAGGTCTAGTGGTTTTTCTCCAGTGATCCTGGTTTTTACCAACCTCTGATTAATGCATGAAATAATCTTGCAAAGGTTGTAAAACCAAAATGAAACGGGCCTAGTGGGTAAAAGTGCTGACTCTTAACCCATTTTGTACCAGAAACCCCAAAACGGGTAATTGGCAAACAGTGCAGACCCAGATAAAACACCACAGAATGCGGCGTCCGATCAGGGCCTACACTGTTTGCAAAGAGTACAGCCATTTTTGCAAGCATATTTTGAAGAAAACACCCCTTAATTTTGGAATGGATTCCTGATAAACTTAAGTAAGAAGATTTCTTTTGGTACAAAAGGGTTAATCTGTGTGTTAGAGCCTCACTCTGATCATATGTGAGAAGCTGTGTACACCGGCTTTTGCCCACCTCTGATTGGCTCAATATAAGTGAAATAATCTTGAAAGAATGTAAATAAATATAAAAAGAGAAAAAATAAAAAATAGAAGAGCCCTTTTTCAAATATGCAGAATTTTTCTAAAAGTTGCAGGCCTCTTTGGCCTTTTGTCTCTTAAAGTTTACTGTACATTTCAGTTCCAATAATTTTGCTCTGAAAGGGAAGCGTAAGACCATTACAGCAACTGATGTCCTGACAGCACTGGAGGATATGGAGTTTGACCAATTTGTTGATCCTTTGAAAGAATGCCTAGCAGGTAAAGTTCATGTCAGAAATAAGATTGAACAAAACTGTAAAATTTGCTTTAGGAAACAAAGAACATGCAGAAGAAAATCAAGCTTTATGGACCAGGGGCCAGTTGTTCAAATAAAAATCAAAAATGAGTTCCTTTAAGAGCAATGAAAACATTCATAAGAAAGAAGATGGGTCATACTACGTAGTTTCGGCTACTAAAGCCTCATCAGTGACCCTGTAATGATCCGACAATGAAAGCCAGAGGAAACATACTGCAATTTTGCGAATTTCGAATAGGCAGTCGATTCAAAGACTGATATAAATCAAAATGGGGTCCAAATAATTAAAAACCTGTCTAGAATATGAGTCTAAACCAATAATTTATTTCCGATTTCTCAGAATATTCACGCTGATCTCAAAGGGCCAAAAGTAAAATATAAACTGCACTATGGTTGATGTACGGGGAGACGTTTTACGGCCGCCACACGGCACAACACCAGCTGCAGTGAAGGCAAATAAAAATCAAAAATGAGTTCCTTTAAGAGCAATGAAAACATTCATAAGAAAGAAGATGTGTCATACTACGTAGTTTCGGCTACTAAAGCCTCATCAGTGACCCTGTAATGATCCGACAATGAAAGCCAGAGGAAACATACTGCAATTTTGCGAATTTCGAATAGGCAGTCGATTCAAAGACTGATATAAATCAAAATGGGGTCCAGCCTCGTTAGCTTAACCAGCTCGTTAGTGGTCATTGTTTCAACTGTTCTAGCAAGTACAAAATCTAAAATTTTGTTACTTTTGCTGAAAAAATATTAGTATTTTCACCATATTGAATGATCCAAGTTTTAACGATATGTTAGATAATGAGGTCACCCATCGACTTGAAGAAATAGATATGCTGCATGATGCTTCCACGCAGAGTTGAATCCAACCGCACACGATTACTGGTAAACCGCTTAGAGGATCCAGGCCTGCCGAGGCAAAGCAGTGCGAGTCTGACCCTCCATGCTTATAAACCCTATTGGTTTCATTGGGAAACAGGGCTTGAGATGCCATTTCATCACAATGTCGGGTAAAAGTCCCACAAAATTGGAAGCAACGTCTCCAAAATGACCTACACAGTGTTGACGGGCATGTTAAATCTTAAATCAAAATAACAAAAAAAGATAATGACGTCGTTAGTTTGAACAACTAGCCCAAGATTAGATATGTTTCAGCCAGTTAGGCTGCATCAGAGATGGTCAAGTTAATTTTCAAGACCTAGAATGGGCTTGATGACCCCAAAGGAAATAAAAATATTAACTTCACCATAATGAAGTATGGGGAGGTATTTTATAGCCACAATACGAGATATGATGACCTTTGATAAATGCCTTTTAAGGCTAAAAATATGCCCATTTCGAAAAAAAATGGTTGTACACTGTAGATCCAATACTTCACGATCTGTTATTTCGCGAAATCCAGTATATCGCAAATTTTCCATGGACCCCAATTTTACCATGAGCGAAAAAACAAAAAAAAACATATCCAGATTAGTATAAAAGTCCCGGCGATAGTTTGCCGAGACACCAATATAATCGTGGTGGTAGTTTGCCGAGACGCTGATATAAGTCGTGGTAGTTATTTGCTAAGATGCTGTTTATCAGTCCACACTAAACTAAATGACTTGTTCAGAGCTGACATTTTTACAGTTGGAAGAAAATAATATAACTGACTAATTTTGGTATTGATTTTTCGCACATATTCAGACGCGAAATTCTTTCAGTTCACACATTATAACCAAATAATCCAATTAGGGTCAGTTAGAACAGGTATTGGCAAACAATTAATCTTAATCCCCAAACTTGTCATAATTAGTGTCATAACTGAGTAATCCACTCAATGCTAAATCAGACAACAATGTCTGTGCGCCCTCATGTGGAGCATCCTAATCGTGATCTATCATGTCTTCCACGTGAAAATAAAATGAAAGAAATCAAAACACAATAAAATGATAGTTTTGTTGTTGTATAGTTTTTCGGCCCGTGGTAGACGGTAAATAATTTTTTTCCAACCGCTACTTTTAATAATTCTGACCTCTGGCAAGCCAAGGGAAACAACTCGAATTGCTTTTGCACTTATGTTAGTTGCGCCCCTTGGCTGTCACCGTTACAGCAACCGGGGGAGCCCGCACATCCAAAAAGGCGTCCTGTTTTGACATATTAGCGATCACATGTTTTCAAACGCAGATTTTCAGCTGTTCTCCAATGTAAGTTAATTGGTAGACATAGTCCCCTTTGTTCTGTCATTGAGTAATTCTGAACCTACTTTAATGTCGAAATACGGCCGATAGCATTACTGACAGCCATTAGTGTGGATTGATAAACGGTATCTCACCAAACTATCACCGCGACTTGTATTGGCATCTCCGCAAACTACCGCGACTTATATCGCAATCTGGATATATCACGCTGGCGGAACTTGGACCCCAAACACCGCGATATATTGGATCTACAGTGTATTATGTTATGGCGGTTGGCGTCCATCCGTCTGTCCATAAACTTTTTCATTACCAGAGAACCGCTCTTACAGTTTTCATCAGATCAAACTGAAACTTGATATATAGTTAGACCATTACGTGGAGTAGTGCATATTGTTCCGAGGTTAAGGTCTGAGAAATATTAAATGAGTTATGCCCTTTTAAATTTCTGTAAATATTTTGTTTTGTGGTTTACTTATCATGCAGTTAACATTTGATCAAGCTGAAACTTGATACCTGTATTTAGTTTGACTGTGATGTGGAGCTTCCAATTTTGTGGGACTTTTACCCAACATTGAGAAGAAATGACATCTCAAGCCCTGTCATTCAATGAAACCAAAGGTTTATAAGCATTGATCGTCTGACTCACACTGATTTGCCAGGGCAGGCTTAGATCCTCTAAGCGGTTTACCAATATTTGTGTGCGGTGTTTTCTGCTCTGCGTGGCAGCATCATGCAGCCCATCTATTTCTTCAAGCCCCGATGGGCGGAGGCCAAAAATTTTCTTTATAATATATACATTCTTGTGATAAAATGGATGAAAAATGACAGGTCATTTTTTTTCCATATAATATATACATTTTTGTGATCCATCTTTAAACCATGTTATATTCAAAACCATGTTTTAATGAGCCATGTCATAGCATTTTTCACATTTACCGTAAAAATCCTAAAAATTCGGACACCTTGAGGACTTGATGTAATTCTCCTAAAATTTTAACAAATTTGTTTCTCAATCCAGCAAGGAGTCCAAAAGAGGCAAATGTATTGACAAACAGTGTAGACCCTGATCAGACTGCTCCTTCAGGAGCAGTCTGATCTGGGTCTGCAGTGTTTGCTTAGGCCTGTCTGTCCCAATTCTTAGAATCATTATGGTAGCTGCACAAGAAAAACACTACACAAGTTAAGTTTATCAAGGTTGTGAACGGCCCCCGCCAACCAGGGCTTGAAGAAATAGAAGGGCTGCATGATGCTTCCAGGCAGAGCTGAAACCGATCCACACACGAGTACTGGTAAACAGCTTAGAGGATCTAAGCCTTCCCTGGCCAAGCGGTGTGAGCCAGCCCGTCCATGCTTATAAACCCTATTGGTTCATTGGGCGGCAGGGCTTGAGATGTCATTTCATCTCAGTGTCGGGTAAAAGTCCCACAAAATTGGAAGCAATGTCTCCAAAATGACCTTTACAGTGTTGATGGGGACGTTAAACCTCAAATCAAACAAACAAAACATTCTTGTGATAAATGGATGAAAAATGACTGGTCATTTTTTCCATATTATATATACATTTTTGTGATCCAGCTTTAAACCATGTTATATTCAAATTAAACCGCTTAGAGGATCTAAGCCTGTCCAGGAACTGTGGTGCGAGGCGGACCGTCCATGCTGATAAACCCTATTGGTTTCATTGGGCGACAGGACTTGAGATGTCATTTCATCTCAATGTCGGGTAAAAGTCCCACAAAATTGGAGGCAATGTCTCAAAAATGACCTTTACAGTGTTGACGGGGATGTTAAACCTCAAATCAAACAAACAAACAAATCAAGGTTGTGTTGTTCAATGGTTCTGTGTTCTTCAGCATACAAGAAAGGTCAACAAGGAAAGAAAGATCAGAAAAAGAAGGAAAAGGAAGCAGCAAACCAGTCTAAGGGTGATGATGAGAATGATGATGATGATGAAAATGATGTACAGACAATTGATGACGATGATGATGACTCCGGGGCCCAGGATGAGACTGGGGCTCCGAGTGTGCCACAGACTGTGTCATCTAATGGTGACCCTGAATCTGTAGTAGAAATATCAGACAGTAGTGATGACTGATTATTGTTAACCCTTATCTTGCTGAATATTCATTTAAGCCACACCCATTTCTGTCTATCAACCAATCAAATTACTTGATGTAATTTATTGCTACAAATTCATAAACTGAATGCCAAACAGAGTAGATCCTGATCAGATTTAGAAGCCATCTGATCTGGATCTACACTGTTTGCAAAGATAGGGGATTGTCGTGAACAGCAAGATAAGGGTTAAAGGATAATGAATCAAGAGGATTAATTAGTCAAGCAAGAACATGGGATCATCAAAATTTCGATAGCCTTTGGTTTCAAAAAGAAGAGAAAAAACGATGGGATGGAAATTGTGACATTTCCTCTGTTTTACAGTAGAACTTCGATGGCTCGAACACCGATGGCTCGTTTGCCATGGATGAGTCGAACACATTCTTGAGCCCCTAGCGAAATTCTCTACATAAGAAAAGTGGGGGATAATTAAGGAAATTTTAGTCTTTTATCTTGCAAATGTATGCTGTGTATACTCATTAGAATCGCCTCAATGAGGCAATTCTAATGAGTACACACAGCATACATATTCATTATAGAACACCGAAAAGATGTCTAAAAGTATCTCGTTATGCCTTCTGGCAGTAATCCTCAGTGGCTCGAACTACCCCTGTTTGAACAGATTTTCGAGGTCCTAAAGATGTTCGAGCCATTGAAGTTCGACTGTAAACTAGTTATGAAATGAAAAAGTCCCATGAAAAAGGCATGGTTTGAAAATAAAGTTGAGCATTTCAAGGTGATCAGTGTACTTTATCTTTCAAACACTTACAGTGATTGGAGCTCTGTTTCTACCAAGGCTGGAAAGCAATCTGAGTTATCATGTA
The DNA here is from genome assembly GCA_963580285.1 of Lucinisca nassula. Taxonomy (NCBI): domain Eukaryota; kingdom Metazoa; phylum Mollusca; class Bivalvia; order Lucinida; family Lucinidae; genus Lucinisca; species Lucinisca nassula. The sequence continues at coordinate 181,155,176 of OY757010.1, forward strand.
TTGATCAGCATCTGTAGTGCAATCATTAACCATTTCATTTAAGATACCTCTGCAAGCAGTGTTGAGGTAGATTAGACAGCTCATATTGAGGCTTCTGATCAAGATCAGCTCTGTTTGCCATTCTGTCAATGATTTTGACTGAGCGCCGTATATTCAAGAATGGCAAACAACCAACGAGGCGGTTCTAACGAGCACCCAAAACCTATGTTTGGAGTATAAATAAGAAATATATCACTAATTTTCATCAGATAAATTACCTTTCCTGAGGTTTGAAAAATGCACTATATCACATGGATATGTTATCGTAATGAACTAGAAGACTGGTCAGCTCCTTTGTGTTCATTGCTTGGATAGTTCAATGTCTCTAGTTGCAATATCTAAAATTTCAAGGTTGTTGCTAGGCTGTGTAGCTTATTAGACGGGTTTCTCATGAAATGGGCTCATAATCTCATATGATATCAATATATCAATAGGATCCACTCATAGCTCCAGATAAAAGTGAGTATCCAAATATTATTATTACAATGTATTATTATACCCCTGGCATACGAAGTATGCAATGGGGGTATATAGTTTTATACCCCGGCATACGAAGTATGCAATGGGGGTATATAGTTTTTGTCTTTTCCGTCTGTCTGTCTGTCTGTCCGTAAACAATTATTTTGTGTCAAAGATATCTTAGGAACTGCTTCACATAGAAACTTGAAATTTTGCACACATGATCAGTATGACTACTTGTATTGTGGGAAAGAAAATAAGGGCCAAGGGGTCAGGCCTTTTAGAGTTATTTCCCTTTGTAGTTCTTGCTGTTTAATAGTGTATATTTTTATTTTGTGTCAAAGATTTCTCAATAACTGCTGTACATAGAAACTTGAAATTTTGCAAACATGATCAGTATGACTAGTTGTATTGTGGGAAAGAAAATAAGGGCCAAGGGGTCAGGCCTTTTAGAGTTATTTCCCTTTGTAGTTCTTGCTGTTTAATAGTGTATATTTTTATTATTTTGTGTCAAAGATTTCTCAATAACTACTGTACATAGAGACTTAAAATTTGGTAGCAACAACCAGTATGACTACTTGTTTCAGCTGAGGTGATGGCACTGGCCGGGGGTATACCTGCCCCACTGGGCACTTTTGTCTAGTTATTTCTGCCTGAAAACATATGATAGGTTTTGGGTACACATAAGAAGCTAATAAGTACCCACAACTGCACCCCGCCCTTCGGGCCTTGAAGAAATAGATGGGCTGCATAATATTTCCACGCAGAGCTGAAACCGACCGCACATAAGTACTGGTCAACCGCTTAGAGGATCTAACCCTGCCCTGGCAAAGCAGTGCGAGACCCGGCGACAGGGCTTGAGATGTCATTTCATCTCATTGTCGGGTGTAAGTCCCACTATATTGGAAGCAACCTCCCAAAATGACCTATACAGTGTTGATGGGGACGTTAAACCTCAAATTAGTCAAAGTATCCACAACATGTTTTCATGCTGAAATTAGAAAAATATTGGTATTTTTCAGATGAAAAAAAAAGAAGAAAAAAAATGTACCCTATCTGGAGAATCCACTTTAAGAAGAAATAATTCTCTGTTTTGGGACAAGTTCTTCTAATAGTAGACCCCATCCTCAAAGGGGCTTAATAGAAAGGAAAATAAATACTTCCCTTTTAAATGGCACAAAATAGGTCATTTGTAGCCTTTCCTTTTTGCTCAGATTAATTATAGAGCAGTCAAGTTTCACTGGCTCAAAATACCTCTGTCAGGAACAAATGTTTATTGTCCCTAAGGTGTTTGAGCCATTGAAGTTTGACTGTAGTATCAATGAATTGCAGTGAGTTACCTTCAGTGCGTGTCACCTCGCCGAGGTGCTTCTAATGAGTACCACAATGTTTTTTGTTTTTTTTTTAAGAAATAAGAAAAATATGTGGATTTGATCCAAGTCTTGTTTTCAAGCTCTTTGGATGCCGACTGACCCAAAGCTTCTTCATGCAGATAAGAGGGAAGATTTATTTTGTCATGACAATTTTTGTCTTCATTTGCATACATAATTAACCAGCTTAGTACCGGAAACCCCAAAACGGGTACCAGGGCAAACAGTGCAGGCCCAGATCAGATGCCGCAGAATGTGGCATCTGCACAGGGCCTACACTATTTGCAGAAAGTGAAGCCATTTTCCGAATAAATTTCAAAGAAAAAACAACCTGACACCCCTAAATTTTGAAATGAACTCCTGGTATACATAAGGAGGAAGATTTTTTGCTTGTCTGGGTCAATTTTTGTTGTACCTGCAGGGTGTGATAAGTTTGGTTTTCCATCCATTTGTTTCAACCCTAGCACCAACCGAAGTGTTCAAGTTTGTACAGTCGCACCATAGCCTTTGGCATTGCTAAGTGTGGCAGAATCTCTGTACTGTAAATATCCTAAAAATTCGAACACATTGAAGCCTTGTTGATGTTGCTGTAATTCTCCTAAAAAAATTATCATTTGTTCCATGATACAGCAAGGAGTCCAAAAAAAAGTGCAGACAAAATGGCAAACAGTGTAGCTCCTGATCTGACTCAGGAGCAGTCTGATATGGGTCTGCACTGTTTGCTTAGGCCTATCTGTCCCAATGTTTGTTTGTTTGTTTGATTTGACGTTTAACGTCCCCGTCAACACTGTTAAGGTCATTTTGGAGATGTTGCTTCCAATTCTGTGGGACTTTTACCCGACATTGAGATGAAATGACATCTCAAGCCCTGTCGCCCAATGAAACCAATAGGGTTTATTAGCATGGACGGTCCTCCTCACACCGCGGTTCCTGGACAGGCTTAGATCCTCTAAGCGGTTTACCAGTACTAGTGTGCGGGCCGGATTCAGCTCTGCGTGGAAGCATCATGCAGCCCATATATTTCTTCAAGCCCCTGTGGGCGGGGGCCGTACTTAGGATTATTACCGTAATTTTATTCCAAAGCAAGTAGGTTTTTCAGTGAATTTGAAGAGACTTTAAAGAAGGAAACATGTCACCGTGATATGACCAGGGGAGAAAACTTTAAATTCAAGACTTACCTCCCCTTGCCATCTGAAAGATTGAACTAAGCATCAAGTGGTCCTACATGTAGGTTATCATACAGTTTCTTTGATATTTTTATTATTCTGCAAATTAATATGTAAAAAGATGGTGAAACTTTGTTTCATGACTATTGATCATGAAATATTTTCTGATGTCATTCTTAAACTTCCACTAATTTAAAGAGGACATTAACTGTTGTTAGTTACTGATTTTAAGGATGTGCACTTTAACGTGGGTTCGATATCTGCCGGGACCGGCAACATTCTTTCGTGGAGATTGATCATGTAATCTTTTCTGCGGTCATTCTCTCCCTTCCGCTGATTCAAGAAGGGCAGTTGTCAGTTTCTGGCGGAAGAAGGTGCACTGTACTGGTCACAGCTTACGGATAAGCCTGCCCGGGAAAAGTGTGGATAGGTAAACTGACCGGTTCAAAAATGACCTAAAATAGTGTTGACTGGGCCATTAAACTCCAAAACAAACAAACAAACTGTTTTGAAGGACTTAGCCTGCTCAGGAAAAGTGTGGTTAGCTTAACCCTTATCTTGCTGTTCACGACAACCCCTATTTTTGCAAATAGAGTAGATCCAGATCAGATGGCTTCTGAAGAAGCCATCTGATCAGGATCTACGCTGTTTGACATTCAATTTATGAATTTGTAGCAATAAATTACATCAAGTAATTTGATTGGTTGATAGACAGAAACGGGTGCGGCTTAAATGAATATTCAGCAAGAGAAGGGTTAACTGTCCAGATTGACATGACCTACTGGTAAATAATTTTTCTGGGGCGTTAAAAATAAACATTGTTTTTTAACCCTTCTCTTGCTGAATATTCAGTTTAGCCACACCCATTTCTGACTTTGAACCAATCAAATTACTTGATGTAATTTATTGCCATAAATTCATAAATTGAATGTCAGAAGCCACCTGATCTGGATCTACACTGTTTCCAAAGAAAGGGGTTGTCGTGAACAGCAAGATAAGAGTTAAACATATTTTGCTATAATAAATTCTTATTTCATGATTTGTCTTTGCATTTTGTTTGAATAACCAAAATGGCACATGGGTCTTTTCTTGGGCTGTTCAAATGATTTTGCAAATTGAAGGGTTCATTTAAGAAAATATAAGAGAAATCTATAGGTTCTGTATGGTTTTCAACTG